>CAJNIZ010021502.1:69191-85280 GCA_905231905.1 Symbiodinium pilosum
TCCCTACTAACCCCCAATAAGTCGAAGTTTCTTGGGGAAGGCCACCTAAGACCTAAGATGTGAAACCCCAAAGCCTAATGCAGAAGCTGGAAGAATCGCCAATATCTTACTGGCGGTTGGTAGGGAATATGGGGAATATGATCTATAGGTATTATGTTCCCTTATTCCCTCCTAAGAACTGGTATATAAAATAGTGTGGTCGTGGATTGCTTGTAAAATTATGGGCGCCTCAAATAGACCTAAATTATATTACTAACTACGTAGCCCCAAAAGAACGTACAGCTGGCGGAAGCGATCCGCTTTGAATAGGATGGATTCTCAAGTAATACAGACCAAGCGAGAAAGAACTTGAACAAATGGAAACAGCCCTCAAACCTGAAAGTGAGGGAAACCACCCGGCTCGAAGAAGATCTGCATTTTTTGTTTTTCTTTGGGGGGAAGGGGGGGGGGGGGGNNATATACCCCATATTCTATCTACTATGGGGGGACTATACCTCCATAACTGTTATCCGTGCTGATGGCACTTGCAGAGCAGGGTGTCTCCTGCCTCCTCTGCAGAAACAGTATGCCAGCAATCGCTCCTGAGATTCATTTGGTTAGGGCGCAAGTGAGGAAGACAGCTTCATAACAGCTTTGGAGTAACTATGTACGACAGGAACTGTGCAGTACTGGTATAGTAGTGTATGGATTGTTGGGTTTCTTTTGCTTCAAGACTACGAGGGCCCCCCTACAGAGACAACTCCTTGGATCCCTTAGAGGGTATTTGGTACTTTCCCAAAATTTAGGGTACCCTAATATAGACCCCAATATAGGATAGTCCCACTATGGGGACCCCCAGAAAGCTATACCCCTAATTTTGGGAAACCCCCATTTAAAGATACTCTTCTTGATCGGCTGAACTCAAGGAAGGCGCATTCTGGGCCAGGCTCTCGGCTACGCTTAGCGTCATAGGGCTTAGCCTAAAGGCTCCATGTAGCTATATAGTATATACTTAGGGCCCAAAGGGGTTCCCATATAACTACTTTAGGACCCTAGTGTATACCATATAGCTACATGGAGCCTTGCGGTAGGGTCGTTTAGGGTTGCTGGGCCTTCTACACTTCTCGTTGAAGGCACGCTTCTCGGTGTTCAAGTGAAAAGGTGCTTGTGGAGCTAGGGCAGTTAGTGCAGATGGGAGGGCAGATAAGTCTTTAGGTCCATGAGTCCCAACCCTCCTGGGCAACATCTGCACTATCACTGCCCACAAGGCACCTCAGGCATACTCGCACTTAGTTGCGAATGAAAACGCAACTTACAGCAGCAAAGGGCTTATGCTACAAAGACTACAGTCTTTTCATAGAAAGGGATGTTTCCGGCATGGGGTTACCCCCAAAAACATGTTTCCAATGTGGTCTGGTTCAGTATAGGTACTGTTGGGGGTGGCCAAATGTGCATTGTTCCTTAAAGTAGTTTCCATTTTCTTTTTCATTATCGCAATAAAAGCCCTACATAACACCAATATTTAGCCTATATCTACCCCATAACTCTTAATAGTAAATACAGTATGAAGCTCTTGATCCCTCACCGTTGAAAAGACCCATTCGAGGTTATGTGTTCCCTGTTTGCTCAGGGAGTAGTAACCAATTACAGCCAAAGCCTAAACCCTAAACCCTAAACCCTAAATACAGCCAAAGAGCCATCAATGGCCAGCCCCTTCGATCAAAGTCCGGCGTACGCCAGGCCAAAATCTCCGTGCAAGCTGAGATGAAGAGCCTGGATACAGATTCATCTGGTTGGTTGTCAAAATTATGGGTCCCTTTTTGGGTACCCTAAATATTAGGGGCCGTATTATAATAGGGATCCAAAAAAGGACCATAATTTTGACAACCACCCATCTGGCTTAGATTTGAGAGTTTCTGAAAATCAAGGGCCCCTTTGGCAGAGTCGCTGTAGTCAGGATTATAGTGTATCGGGGTCTGTATTATTGGGGTCCCCATCTGTGGAAATTCCCGTCTTCTCTCCCATCTTCAAACACCCCTCGCTCACCCTGTCACTATACCCTGGTAGCATATACTCCACATTGTGACATCATGACTTGGGCTATGCCTGTTCAACCGATGTACTTCTCAAATCAAGTCGCAACTACTGTAGTACTTAGACGTCCCACAAGCCTCCCTGCTTGGAGGTTCAGGTTAGCTATATGCAACCCAATCCTTTTTGGGTACGTAGAAGCCAACTACAACTTTATTATTCGGTTGGCGGGCCAATTGGCCTTTAAGCGCAGTTATACGCCATAATTGATGACCATCAGTAATACTATTCGGGTTTATGGTTTAGTAATATAGTTAATTACCTGGAACCTTAAGTCGAGCACTTGCTCGGGGCCAATGCCAGCAGGTTGTTTAAGGGACCGCGCAACAAGGCGGACAAAAAATGATCTAAATAGGATACTGTAGGGGGCTAAGTAATTACCAAGATCATGACGTGCACTATACCATAACTTTACAATGAAACCAGGACCCTAATCTTGGTACTGTAATTCTTTAGGTGCCTATACATGATAGGCGCGACAATTCGGCTAACTAACGGTATAGAATTGTTGGGACAGGCTCAGTTTGCTGATGGGTGTTGGATCTCGGGTACGGTGCTCATGGTCTGGTGACCAACTGTTGCAAACAAAGTAGAGCATCTGCCTGTGGACAAATTAGGGTTTAGGGCTTAGGGTTTAGGGCTTTGGTTACCCGGGAATGAAGAAATGGAAAAGAAGACAACTACTATATTGGGGGGGTTTTATAGAGTTTAGGGTTTAGGGTTTAGACGGAATGGAAAAGAAATGGGAAGCACTACATTGGGGATTTTATAGAGTTTAGGGTTTAGAGGGAATGGAAAAGAAAATGGAAATTACTATACTAAGACTAAACCCCCCAACCCCTCCTTAATATTCAATACTCCCAAAATATTCTAATACACCGTAATAGAGAGTATCTAATGTTAGGGGGGGTGGGAAGGTTTAACCCTAAACCCTAGTGGTGGGGCGGGTAGATATTATAGTCCCCCTGAAGTAGATAGAATATGGGGTATATGGGGATCTTCTTATAATATACCCAAAGCCATATTCTGTCTAGTTAAGGGGGACTATAGGGGGAGGACACTAAACCGTAACGCTGTAAAGGAGCGGAAGAGCTGCAAGGGCAGTGGCGGCCTGGCAGCTATGAACCCAGAATCCTAAGGGTGTAGGATTTAGGGTGTAACGGTTTAGGGTCGAAACTCCTTGAACAGCCTATAAATACATAAATAATTTACACACACATATACAGATAGGCCGTTGGGCGCTCCAAGGTGGGATGAATGCAGGCCATTGTGTTTGGGTTGATTTCCTTACATCACCACTTGAGCCTCAGGGCTTCCGGTTTAGGATGCTGTAGAAGATCTACAAAACAGTTGCGTAGATGTCTTTTCAGGCGGCTGAATGACTGACAAGCCGCCCTGAGTTTCTACAATTTTCCAAATTCTCTATCCACCTAGAAGCTGATTCGTATGCTAACCTTAATTGGGCACAGGAAATGTAAGGGCAAAAGGGTTAGGAGGCAAAGAGGCTGTGATAGTGTTTGGTCGACTATCCACTGGTTTAGGGCATGTAGGGCCGAAGACTTACCAGTATGATGCTCCTATATTCCTGATGGAATTGCGGTATAAAGTATCTCGAATAAACGTCAACATGACATTTGGCAGTCCTTCTACATAAACCACCCTACAAACCCATCTATACATTCAGTTCGCATGCTATGATCCATCTCGTTCTCAACTGTCAGTACTTGCTTAATGTCTCAATCTCAAACCCTCACTTCGATGCATACGATATTCTACACATGTATCTGTATCCCATATGTCCCTAATTGAGGGACCGTTTAGGGGTTATGTCAGGATCCACCCCTAAACCCTAAACCCTAAACGAATGCTGAGAAATTCCACACTAAACCAACTTGAGCTTCGTCGCTCCGCAGCCTGTACTCTGACTTGGAGGGTCAGGGGGGGCTTGCTAGGTTAGGGGTTTAGGGTTTAGGGCTTAGAGTTTAGGGTAGTAATAGGGATCACTGGGGATTATTACATGACTGAAACGGGTTATTAGTTTACTCATCTAGCTCCCCTGACCACATCCCATTTGGACAACTTCCACATGTCAATATGGGGGGATTGAAGGCTGCCCCTGCAATTTGAGGACCAAAGCTCACATGAACTAGAGTCTCAACTCCTGAAAGGCTGGTTATAGAGGGATGATAATGGGGACTAGTAGACGGCTTATTACAGGGCATACTAGAATTTAGACTATAGCTCACATTGCAGCATTAGGTTCCTCACCCTTTCCCTTGAAGGGGTACTCTCAAGGTGGTTGAGGCTGTTGTGGGTTTAGGGATTAGGGTTTAGAGGGATACTCCCAAGGTTGCTTGGCTGTTGTAGATGTGTTTTTGGAGGCTGGGCTTTGTGGGGGAGGGGTGCGGAACGCTTTGAGTATACGGCCCTAGAATTGGTTTAAAGAGAAGACTCAAACGACTTTAGGATGTAGAGTTTACAGTTGAAGTAAGATGAGGGTCTATGTACCTCTTGCGATGGCAGGGAGAAATGCACTTTGAGCAAGCCCAGAGCCATAAACCCACTCCTGCTAGCAAACCGCATCTTGCATGCTTTACGAGGACGCCCCCACCCTGCAATAAGGCTAGCATCAGGATCTTTAATAGGACCCTAATATAATCCGTATTATCCCTTATAGTCACTATCACCCGGTGGGGGCTCCAACGCATGCGTGTGAAAACTTGTTGGACTCTTGCTTATATTCCTGGAAGGCAAAACATGCAGGGAACGGACGACGGCCGTAGTACGGTTGATGCTGAGCCCTATGACCCTATACCTTGGGATTAAAATATCCCACTATAGTGAGGTCATGCAGGACTTGGAGTGTCAACAGTAGGAGGGTGATTAGTGACTGCTCTCCTTGTAAGCCTGTCCTTGCGCTGCTTCGGCATGGTGACTTTGGAGGCTCATGGGTAGTTACCTGGAGTTATGGTGTAAGTACATTCAACGGAAATTAACACAATGTCACTCAGAACTACCTAACTACCTCGACCCCCTTCTACCCTCCATTGTATCCCAAACACCCACTATAACGGACCATATGCCCCTACTTAAAGGTACAAGGAGGATCCTGGTACCCATACACACATCAGATGCTGAGCCTCCTCCGAAGACCTGAGCTGGGTTTAAGGTTGAAGGTTTAGGGTGCAGAAACGCGGAAAATGCAGACTTGAGCATTTCTCAGACCAGTCCCTATGAAAAGCCCCTCCCCTAACAAATACTCTATACTCCTTGGAGTCCCTAAAGGCACCCCAAGAAATCCCCACTTGACAGTTTAGGGCTTGGGGTTTGGGGTTTCTGGGTTGGAGCTTAGGGCTTCGGGTTTAGCTCAAGGCTGGCTACGACTACTGGTCCTTTTGATGCCCCAGATTCCAAAGCATAGAATACAGTCCGAGGTAGTATGTCAGGTCATGGCTTACTATTGCTACATCAGGCCCATGCGTCCACGAGGGGCTGCTAAGCATCATCCAGGTAAACACTGATGTCTACACGCAGCCACTATCAGAGCTCTGAAGTTCAATGCTTCCTACGGGCTTAGGGTTCAGGGCTGGGCCAAGCTAGAAGCAATTTTTGCGGAGAGGCGTTGGCTAAGCCACAAGCCCTTCTCCTTAACAATAACCCACCTGATGTCCTGGGTTTGAGATCTTATCGGGGAACCGAGGAACATCTTATAGACATCTTGGCAGTCTACTTTGTGTTGCCGTTCTTTGGAACTAACATCCACGGCTGCTGTCCCAGGCATGCGGCAAACAGCAGTAGTCAATCCAGAAGTAGAGCTCCACGTCCATTCGTTGGTGCGCCGAGCGCTCCTGTGACTCTGGAGCACAACAACAGAGCTGGGTTTATGGCTTACCCTGGGTCTCTCAGACTACCAACAATACTTACCTTGGGCGTCAAGCCTATACCTATATACATGGAGCCTGGGGGTTAGGGCTTCATTTTCAAGATTGATACCATGTCCATACCCACAAGGCAATGCAAAACTTCTCAGGGTGGAAGTGTGAATGAAAGAACCATGGGGTGATAAATGTTATAGGGTATACGATTCTACCCATGTTCCACTTACTCAGGGGCCAAAAGCCCCATGTGGGGTACTTAAGACCAGCCCCATTTCCTGAATCTTGAAGCACCATCTTGCTTGTATCCAGCCTTGATTCTAAACCCTGAGCCCGTGAGCTCTTAATTAATCCCTCCCCCCTGTTTAATACAACGCACTCAGTGCACAACCCGCCAGTACAACACCCCGTTACATCTTTGGGGGATTATGAGGAAGATGTGGAAGGTTATCACTAGGGGACGTGCTCAATCGCATTCGTAACAGCAACCTATAGGTTTCTGTGCCGCAGGCAATAAAAAAAATGGTTCAAAAGAACGAGATCTTAGTTGAGAGGATGTCCCAGATTCCAGCATGCCATCGGTAGACTACTATCTTCGATGCTTGTTCAGAAGCATCCCTAAACCCTGAACCCAGGCCTTGAACCAGTTTGCAAACTCCACCAGGCCGCGCAGCTTGGATTTGCCCTTGTTGTCCTGAAGATATGTGGCTTATTTCTCAAATATGCGAGGGTCCTTATTGAACAATTGTGGGTAGCCCAAAAAAGGAGACTTGTAACCTTAGGGCCGAGACTTCAGCATCGTTGGAGGTTGGGGAATATGGCCCCATTGTCAGAACACCATGCAGGAAGTCAACTCTGTCCGGCTTTTCGCGCACTCGTTTTAAATCGTTTCATGATATGGGTTTAGGGGTCTACGGGTTTCGGTTTTAGGGCTTTACGATATGGATTCAGTATCTGCAGGACTATCAACGCACTTTTGTGCATCTGGGTCAATTGCGCGAGCAACCACCCTTGCCACAGTCTTCAGTAGTACTCGGGAGCATGTACATCAGAAACTGTGGAATCCACGGTAGCCTCACTTCAGTACTTGCTAGGTATATAATTCATGAGCTTGGAATACACAATCATATGCAACCCCAACCTCCAGACCCCACACCACTGCGTCCAACCATCACCTGGATGGAACCGCGTACCTACCGTAGTTGCAGAATTACAGGATATTATAATAGGGTATATAGTGGGGTTATACAATGGTTTAGGGTCGAGGGTTACATTGGGAGAATGAAGAAGAACATTGAAACTAGTATATTCCATTATAACCCTAAACCGTGGAGGGTTGGGTTCTACGGCTTCGGGTTAGCATTGGTAAGACCAGAGTTCCCCTGCTCCTTGCTACTAACTTGATAGACTTTGATTTTGATCCCTGGGCACCCCCTCAAAACCTAACCCTAAACCCTAAACCCTAAACCCCCTCAAAACCTGGCAAGGAATCCGCAAAGACCATAGACGCTGCTCGGACTTTCACTAAATCACCTCCTAGATCCTGCAACTGCAGTACCCGCGATTCCCTGCCCTATAACCCCAATCAAAGGTAACAGGAGAATCTCACCTGAGACGAGACCCACCATATTCCCCTTTTTGATCTCCATCTTTCTCTTGGCTTCCTTTGGTGCCCTTAATTTGAGAATCCCCACATTCAAGCCCTAAAATCTCCACCCGCATAGAAGAATTTCACCCTCATGTATGTTGGCGCGATATTTTGTTGTTGAGGGGTCATATCAGCTTCAGGCCCGAAGCCCTAAACCTTACAGGGTTGCTGCTAAGGAGCTTAAATTAAGTTCTATACTATTGCAAGAAAGCCCCTATCATTTACCATATATCCACATTCCGGTAACTTATTTTGAGTTCCTTAACAGAAGCCCAGGCTGAAAATGCCATGGTCTGAGAGCCGTGCTGGATGTGATCGGCTGGCCCAGGTATGTGAAACGTAAACCTTAGGTGATTGAACTCACGAAGCTAAATGGGGTCATTTCTTGGGTATCTTGGGTAGATAGAATTAGACGTGGAACCCTTGGAAATACACAGCAGTCGTTCGGAGGCCCTGTAGAAGGGGTTCGGTGGACAGAAGAGAAGGGCTACTGTGCGAAAAAGAATTCCTGGACCCCTCTTCACCTTGGCTACTGCGCCCACCTATAACATTCGCAAACTCCATTTTCATTTGATTCCTGCATTACTGGAGTATTATCAAATCCCGAAACCCTAGGCAGCCAAAGGGGCGGTTGAATACTGCTTGCTGACGCAAGGCAACCCAGCAAGTCAGAATTAGTCGGCGCAGAAGCCTTGCCTGCGAAAGTTTTAGAGATAACGCCTGCTTCTTTAGATGTTGCCTACTTGAGACCCTAAACCCTAAACCCTATATACATGGTCCCTCCTTCAGGCTAGTTGCAGCCACTTTTTTTTTGCCTACGGCAATGGGCAGCGGTCTGCTACAGCACCAGACCCAACAGGCTGGGAAACAGTGGCCCATCAGCGACGTACAGCCTTGCCATGCACGGTGAACGCAGTCTCTACCTGGAAAGGCTACGCTGCAAAAGAGTGTCCCAAAGGTACCTCTGAACTGCTGGAATCTTCAGCCGAAGGCGCCCCCCCCCCCAGAAGTGGAGGCGGAAGTCTGCCACAATATCCCTGCCCCGTCACAGCTCTTCAAACCTGAGTAGTATTTATCACCCATCCAATTTCAGTGGGACGCCGTGCAGCCTCCATTGCATAGTACCGCTAAAACCTCACCTGCTGCCGCACAAGTAGAAGGCTTGCGGGACCCATGCAAGGCAAGATAGCTGGTACGGCCTTGTTGATGGGACGCTGCAGTGCAGACGTCGAAAGAGAATTCTGCGCCTGCCTTGTCTGAGAGAGCGCTTTTTCAAAACACCTCGGGGTATTTCCAAGATAGGGGACCTTAAGCTCAATAGTATAACAAGGAACCCAATGCTTGGTAACAGCACCCTGGACTTGAGAAGGCTGATTGAGCCGTGCAGCCGGTAAAAGGAGATGTTGCATTAGGGCTCGGCATGAACCAAGCCTGCACATGCCTCTCAGGGTATAATACTGAATGCGAATGCTCGAATATGTACTTCCAAAGAATGTGATCTGCAGAAACCCTCCTGGTGCTCCCATTTTGCAGCTTGTAGCTTCCTATAAGAATGTTGAATTCCTGGGCCCCGGAATCTGTATGCAAAAGAATGATCCAAAAGCCCAGCCAAAAGGCGCATGATGCTACAGGTAGCTGTCATGTGCATTGTCATGCGTAGCCTCGCCTCCCCCCTTTGTGAACTTTGTACATCCTCTTGCAGCTGCCATTTCTTGAGCAGCCTTGAACCCGAAGCCCTAAACCGTACATCCCACGAAGCACTAAAACGTGCAACCCCAAAAACAAAACAGCACCACCAGCGATGCAACAAATGAAGCTATTCTTGGTGCAGGTGGGAGAGTAAGGACAGCCGGACAGCCCGACACATAGAAATGCCAAGACTAAGGAGCCATAGCGACTACACTTCAAGCCACAACATAAACCTGAATATTGGGATTATATAAGAATAACGGAAAATAAAATGGAAACGACTACTATAGTATAGTAGGGTGTGTATATATATATATGTATATATCTATATTGGAACTGTACTTCATCTCCTCTCAGCCTTAGCGGACCGTGCGAACTGGGCTCCACCACCTCATCTTGTGGGACAAGAGCCCAGCAAACACTTGCGGAAACACCTGCCCCCCCCCTCCTTTCCACACGACTCATACGCTAGGAGGACCCCCCATCCTGTAAAAGTGGTATAGTAGGAATATAACAGGACCCTACTATAATCCTTATTATCCCTTATAGTCACTATTACTGGGTGGGGGGTCCACCTAACTCATACACAACAACTTTCCTGGACTTTCCTGGTACGCACCACAAACAAGCAGCTATCGTAGCCGGTTTGGGGGTTAGCACGTGTCACCATGGGATGCGCGCTCGTAACGCCATGCAAGCTGCCTTGGGCGCCTTTGGTAGCAAATCAACCAAACTACAGCTGGTTTAGGGCTTAGCGTTTGTTGTTCCGGGTTTACGGGGTCAATACTTCCACATAAGTAACGGAATCAGAAAATGGAAACTGCTAGAATGTGAAAATCAAGGGAACATAACATGGAAATGACATGGGAACTGGAATTAGAGGATTATTGGGACGAATGCTTCCTTCCCATATAATTGATGGACATGGGTGCCTACTGGGACATATGTTAGAGACTATACTAAACTATCAAAGGACTCCCATGATAGATCCACCCTGAATGGCACCGTCCCTCGGTAAGCCTTAAATTGACAGGAGCTCACATGAGCGACGCCTTTCATATATGGTTTAGCCGCGGGTGTAGCCCTTCTGCGCTATTTCTGATCCGCGGACCCTCATCTCTTTCTCCTCAAATTAGACCTTTGGGCCGATGTTGACAAAACTACATGATCCCGCCCATCATGCTGGAGAATACATCTGGGCTGTATGCTAAGCCAGTGAAAACGCGCCTGCTGACATGGGACCCGAAAAGTTGGGGCCCGCAAAAACAAGCGCGCCAATATATTTGAGATCGTCAGAGGCTGCGCGGGCTTTCAGAGGCTTCCCAAGCAATCGGACTTGCAGCAGCAAACGTAGGTGACCTTTGTAGAAGTTAAAACCTGATAACCACAGCATTGCACAGTTCTTGTAACAACCCCGCAGGATCCTAAAGTTAAGCTCTATAATGCCCCAACCTAAACCTGACGCTAGGCAGCTGTATAGAAAAAGCGTGGACGAATTGTGCTTGCACATCTTGCGATATCTGAAGCCACGCTGTTGGCATCAAGAGGGCTTAGAGTCTAAACTGTTCAGCTTTACATGGAACCCAGAAGTATGCAAAACAATGGCCCAAAACCCTCAACAAACTAGCCAGACAAAGGCCATTATTCTAAATACTTTGGGGTTCGAGTATGGTTCAAGGTTTCACTACGAGCCTCGTACCCGGAACAAGCATGAGCAGGCACAGAGCGCAGGGGGGGAAGCTAGGGATTCTGTTGGGTAAACGGGGTTGTGGGTGCCAATAATGGAAACATGGAATCTACTGCATCATATAGGGTTCAGAGTGCCAATAATGCTAAAAACATGGAAACTTCGTTTTTTTTTAGAATTTCGGGTTAAGGGTCAAATCATGACCATCAGTACAAGCCTGTGGGAGGATGTAAGGTTCGACCTCGTACCCCTATGGGCAAAAAGGCTACGAGGGGTTATATGAGCCATAGTCTAAACTCCTTAAAGGGGGGTTACATGGGGATGATATAGGGACTACTGTAGGGCTTATTAAGGGGGATACTAGGAGTTTAGACAATGGCTCATATAGGGACGAGGGTTTAGGGCCTTAATTCGTTAAAGGGGGGTTATATATGGGGGACTAGCACGGGTGTTATTCAGGTGGATAGTAGGAGTTTTGACTGTGGCTCATATGGGTCGCGGTAGTAATTGACTAGCAAAAGCTCCCGAACGGTCAACCGCAGTCCTTTGCTGGTGTATCTGTACATATATATATATATCTCTCTCTCTCTCTCTCTCTCTTCCATTATTCCCTACTAACCCCCAGTAAGTTAGCGGTATTTTCAGAAAGCAAGCATAGGGGATCAAGGTTGCAGTCACAAGTGAAATCAGCACGGCTAGCCTTTTATTCCTACGAACACCATCTTAGCCATAGTCTAAACTCCCAAACTCCGAGTGTGCCCCCTAATATACCCTAAGTAATCCCCGATGCAATCGCTTATATAATTAACCCCCTTTGAGGAGTTTAGACTATAGCTCATATCAGCATCCATTTCATTTCCAGTCTCCTATGCAAACTACATATCCCAACAACCCTAGATTGTGGGGATGACAAGTGCGTGCGCGAGCTTCAGACCGATGCACGGATGCGAAGAGATACTAGGTGCCCGGGCTGGGAACTCCTGGTAAAGCATGGTTAATCAAACCTAAACACTAAGCCCTAAAACCCTAAAGCCTAAACCGCATCAAGTACTTGTAGTGTGCCCAGTTATAAGGTCTTCTCACAACTCAAATGCGCCAGCTATCGCCAGCTATCGGAACCATTGATTTACCTGAGGGCTTTTCGGAGCTTGAAAGGTGCCCCTCTTTTCTACTCAGGCCCTCAGTCACTTCGCAGAACCCTCTTGCCATTGAAGTCCCGGTGGCAAAGTTCCAAGCAATTTGCCTGCTACTCAACTGGGAATGATGTATTACATCATGATCACTGGCAGATCCCAGGGTCTGCCCTAGACCTGAATTCCATCCATTTGAAGCATCTGGGCCCGAAAAAGCAAAACAAAAGGAGGTCCCTAAGGAACATGTTTCTTCTGTTCGGCCATGGCCCAACAAACACAGAATGCAAGGCCACTGCATCGCTAAACCCTAATCCCTGACCCCGAACCCTCTGCTGACAAAAAGGAGGTTCCCAGCTGGGTTCTTCAAGAAACTTGGGAAGCAGACCTACCAGGAAGGGCCAAGTCCCCAGCACGCCTCTTAGTTTAAGTCATCCTCAAACAGACAAGCTATGAAAAGCAAGAACCCGTCAGATCTTCCCCATTCGCACCACCTTTTTTTGTTGAAATCCTACCCAGTTTACAAGTTGTACATCCGTACTGGCCCGAGTAAAGTAGGGCTCTTCCCACAGCTGCCGCTGCCTGCTACGCGATCTGGCAGTCTGCGCTTCTTTTAGGCACTCCTTCAGAAGATGCCCGTAGCTTCACGCGGGTGGCGGCTGGGTATAGGGTTTACGAATCAGGGTTGGGTTTGAAAATCTTAGCTATCCCTAAACCCTATACCCTAAACCCTGTGTAGGTAGACATGGACGTTCTCTTTCCAACGCCTCCCACCCACGGCCAATGAATCATCCAGGCATAGGGGCTTTTGCCGGGAGTCAAAGAACAGATGGGCGGGCTCTAGAGGAGGGCTGCTGAATCATATATGGAAGTTTCCCAGCATTAGGGGAACCCTCTTGGGGGTCCCTACACTGAGGATACTAGTATATTTGGGTCTATACTGGGGTCCTCTTATTTTGGGAAACTACCATATACTCTAAAACTAAACCCTGCGCTTCACCATACCCCAAACCAACACCCTACATCCAAAATCACATCTTAAACCTCAAGCCACGTCATGCGTCCCAGAATGCGGGGGAAGAAGCCTCTGTTCTTCAAAAACTCATGTTGGGTTGTCCTTGGGCTACGTAGGTTTTTAGGGTTTAGAGGGACATTGGGATTACATGGGGTTATAGAAACCCACTAAAAAGGAGAACACATAGATAAACAAACCATGAGAACTCGAAATTGAGATTTCAAAAGGCTTTGGTATGGAGTAACGTTTGCGGCTACGAAGGCTTCAGAGCTTAGACTGAAGGGCTAGGGTTGAGGCTGTGAGCTGAAGTTTAAGGGTTTCTGCGGTACGGCTTACTGTAGGGGTCTAGAGCCCAAGATTCACAGTGCAGGTTCTGTATAACTTTATGCCACTTGCACATACGTCTCCTGAGCAAGAAATGCCTTGATACAGCCCTAAAACCAGGCCGGGCGGCGGGCGACCAAAGAAAGATACTTCCGCTTGGACAAACAACTCTGCTGCAAGCAAAGAAACCCTAAACCCTACACCCTAAACCCTACTTTTCAAACAAAATGCCCATATCGTACCTTCCTCTACCTCACCTTTTGAACCCTATGACAGTATCAACCACAGTCCTACACCCTAAGCCCTAAACCCCAAGCTTGAAGCCCTAAACCTTACACCCTAAGCCCTACACCCCAAGCCCTGAACCCTAAGCCCTACACCCAAAACCCAAAGCCCTACCCAAACCCCAAAAGTATGTAAAATAATAGCCCTAAACCCGCAATAACAGCCATAAAGGCCATTATTTTACATACTTTTGGGGTCCAGGTAATCCCCAGGTTCATGGCAAGCCGCCCTCCTTTTTGACCTTTCACCTGTTGCATGCCCGATGGTCTTCAGGCCGACCCTGTCTCTGAATGAAGTGTCCCCTGGAGCCTGTATGGGCTATGGGGGTACATGTGTATGTGTAAACACATGTATGTGTGTCTATCTATTCACCTATGTATCGATGGGTTGTGAGGTATACATAGGCTTAGGATTTAGGGTCCCAGCTTAAGCCCGCTCCTAATATACTAATCCCCCCGCCCCCGCACGCTAAGACATGTGTCCAATATAATACCATATGGCCTATGATAGCGCCGGGGAGTATCTGTGTTGGGTGTTGTTCGGTGTGCTACTACAAGGGAGGTGTTGATGAATCCAAGGCCACCAATGAAGGAACAATAGCAACTTCCTAGGAAATTGTCTCAACTCCGACAATACCGCTCTGAAGTATTTGCAGGGGCGGGTACATGTTTTCGGTTTAGGGTTCAGCGTTTAGGACAGGGTTATTCCCTTCCCCTAACATCAAATCCACATATCAAAGCCACCCTAATATGAAATGCGGGTTCCTCAAACTTCCAAAACTCTGAAATCTGCGCCCAAGACTACTTGTAAAAGGGCCAGGACTAAAGTTAATTACGGCGCAGATCCTCCGAATTGGGGGGGGGGTCTGTAGCACGACTCTTAAGGACTAGGGATCTCCTTTATTTCCTAGATTGTGATTGGTGTTGAACGGATTTCTTTGTAATTTATGATTAGACTTGACTTAGATTGTAATTGAGTTCATGATGTTTTACGAAATTTTAACTAGATTCAGTAGATTTCAATGGACGTCATTGGCTTTATTCTAGGTTTGATACTAGACGTCAATAAGATCCTATTATACCCCCACTCCCTCCTTACTGTTCGGGTCGTACANNCCCCCCCCTCCTCAAAAAAAAAAAATAAGGTTCGGAACATATGGGGAGAGCCCTTCAATTTTAGGAGAAGGGATTACTATAAATAGCCTGTATAGACGTACCATACACCATCATGAGCTACGATGCCCCTACGTGCGGCCTCCGATTTCGGGAAAAGCCACGCAGCGGATCTAGCGCGCAAGGGCGCTTCCAAGCTGGGTAGGCATGCTTTATTGGGTGCAAGTAGATAGAATATGGCGTTGAGTATATTATATAATAAGATCCCCATATACCCTATATTCTATCTACTTAAGGGGGACTATGCCCCCACCCATTAGCAGCCTATACTAATGGTCTTATAAAGGGCTCTATGCTATGAATACTATCCGCTGTCAATGCGTGGAGGCAGCACCCAACCTGCAATCCCATCTAACCTCAGTTTGCGTTTCATGTTCCGTTTTCCGTGTGACGACTATTAACCTTAAACCCTGTAAATTCCTATATACCGCCTATATCTCCGCATATGGTTACAGGGAGGATATAATCAACCCCACGCCCTAGATCCTAAACCCTAACCTGCAAATCCTAAACCCCAAACCCTTACTTGGGCTTTTGCCTACCTAGGCCCTCCTCCTACCCTCTATTAGGGCCCAAGTACCTACTATTAGGGACCCTATATGCGTATCCCCAACTAACCCTAAACCCTAAACCCTAAACCCTAAGCCCTAAGCCCTAAACCCCCAAACCCTTACTTGGGCTTTTGCCTACCCAGGCTCAAGACGCCTCAGGGACACTGCCCAGGAGCTGCGGCATCTCATGACCCGACATGGCCTCTGTCGCGGAATGTGGGCTTCTCCAAGAGGATGTAATGGGTTTAGGGTTTTAGGGTTTTAGGGTTTAGGGTATTAGAGTTTAGGGTTTAGGGCTGAGAGGGTCACGGGAACTAAGCTAAAAGTGGCGATAGCTGGGGCTGTTCTAATATGACTTATATGGGTTACAATTATGTATTAGTCTTAAAGGAAAGTCGGTAATTACATGGCATAATGCAGAACACTGGAGCAATGGACATTTTGTGCCTGGGCGCAATGCAGACATGACACAAATGCCAAGTATGCACAGAATACCGCTCTCACCTCCATCCAACACGTTTCATGAAGACATGCATGCCGCTGGTATGACAGAGCATGGCGTTGATTTCCAGCGCGAGTACCTAACAGAAAGAACACAGCCGTGCAGAGGAAGGACTATTCTGGGAAGAACTGCGAAGCATTT
>CAJNIZ010021513.1:13414-27727 GCA_905231905.1 Symbiodinium pilosum
GGTTTAGGGTTTAGGGTTTTGGGTTTACACTCCCCCAAACTAACATGGAAACCCATATAGTCCCCTTTTAGAAGGACTGTAGTCTTTATAGGGCCCTTTTTGGGTTTCCATGTTAGTTTCCAAGAGTGTAGGTTACTTGTGACTGCATCTACCTTAAGATTTATGGGCTCTAGGACTAGACAACAAGCCCTAGCCAAAAACCCTAAACCCTAGGTAGGGGCTTCTTGGACGGTCAGGGAAATGTAGTGGGCATACTTACAACCTCTATACGGCGCATGATAACCCCGGTTGTACCCATTATTAACCCGCTTAGTCAGTCCCCATGACCCTCCAAGTTTGGCTTTCTTACTGTGACTATGGAATTGCACATACTTGTATTGGGTTCAGTATGCTAGGTATAAACCCAAAATCCCGAAATCCCTACACCCTGGAGTCGTGCAACCCAAAACCTGAGCCCCTGAACCGCAGAGCTCTGAAGCCTAAACTCGAAATCCACTAAACTCACAACCCTGAACCCTAAATCCCGAATCCCCTAAAGCCAGACAATGACCCAAGGCTTTGGGATTGGGGCATATGGAGATTTCTCAATGTAATATGGCGAGGGCCCTTACAGACTCTATGGATACAGGGGGATTATGGGAGGATTGTTGGAACTCCTGCTTAGGAGTTTGTAGGCGTTATTTTGAAGCAGATTTTAATCTGGGCTTTTGAAATCCCAGGTGAAACCTTGTCAAAACAGCCGCGATATACAATCCCCGATACGGGTCACAAAGGGTTTAGGGTTTAGGCTTTGTGATCTGCGCACATCCCTGAGCTGTCCGAGGACCCTGAGCCTGCGTAGTTTTGAAAAACTATTGTTTTACAACAGTGAGGTTATCTAGCATTCCCGCTTAGACCCATGTACCCTGGGGTTACCAATGGGTTAGGGAACCTACTTACAAAGGGTTACGATGGATCCATAATCCCTACCCCCTAAAACCCTAAACCCCACAACTTAAGCCCTAACCCTTAAACCTCAAACCCAGCAAAACCGAAACCCTAAACCCAAGACACCCTAAACCCTGATCCCAGTCCTGGTTCTTCGGACTTCCCTCGGTGAGCCTCAGTTCACTTCTGAAAACAAGCTCTAAAGGTACAAGTACCTACATAAAATATGGGGGGTCCGGAAATTAGGGGGCTTCCCGAAATAGGGATTACAATATTTTGGGGGTCCACATTTTTGGGATACCACCATATATACTTAGGGCCAAAACGGATTCTTCCCTGGTTACTTAGGCCCAAATTATCTATCCCTATAAGCATTAAGGACTCATGTGAAAAGGCTTTTGAGCCCAAAGCCCATACTACAAAGGGTTACCCATACGCTAAACCCTAAACCCAAAAACCCCAAACCGCATCAGGGTACTACCGAGGTCTTGAGGAAGGAAGTGTTTTAGAGCTTTAGGCTGTAGGGTTAAGGGTGGGGACTTCCTGAGTCTTAGCATTCTGGGTTTGGGGTTTAGGGTTGAGGGTTTAGGGTTTAGGAACCTTTATACCACTAGTCCAATTTGTCAGTCTTTGGTTGTATGACGTTGTTCCTGTTGCCGCTAGGGTTTTTTGAATAGATTAGCTAGAATTTCAAAACACATCAAGATGGAGAGGGGGAGGCCTCTTGGACATTTCTACTTGCAAGAAGGCAGGAAGCACCGCAAGAGGGTCCACAACAAATTCGTCCTAGCAACCCTAGTGATACCCAGGGATTAGAATAACGCATTTTTTTGGGGGGGAAATGGTAGATGCTTACCCTGAGGCAGCTCGGCAGCTGGATTGATTGGTTTCAACTGGGCCCATCAAGCAGGAGAGCCCCAGCTAGGGGACACGGTCAATGGGATTAAGACCTTACGGTTTTGTTAGGTACATGCATTCCGCGTGGCTGATTTTTGCTTCCCTTGGAGAGAGAAAATCTCCACACCCCGGCCCTACAATTATCTCACAAATCCCAAACCCTTCATCCCAGCTAAAAGCCAGCTTCCGCAAGCCGAGCCCGTAATTCCCACATGCTGTGCCCAAACCCTTTGCAGTCCCCTAGTCCAAGAGCTCTGGGTAAGCATCGTGGACAGATCAGGGCGCGCAGTCTGCGACCCTAAATACTAGATCCTAAGCAGTGCTACACAAGGCTTAGAACTCCATGCAGGACATAGACATGGACAACCCTAAACCAGCGTATTAGTACAACAAACCCTTTGAAAGTTAGAGTTTATAGGGCCTAAATCGTATAAAGTGTGTAAATCCCTCAGAGGCCCTAAAAGGCGCAACAAACCTACAAACGCGCTCCTGGAAGCTCGTGGTAATTCAAGCCCCATGATTGTTGTACTAATATTTAGGGTTTATAGGGTTTAGGGTTTAGGGTTTCCGCCTAAAAGCCTAACATGGTTGTTATAGGATTTCATTAAACGTATAACCGGACTGCCGTTTCCACGCCCTTAATCCTTGCACATGCGTAATATATGTAACCATATGAATAAACGCCAAGTCTCCATGTCATTTTCCATTTGATTCTCCACCATTACTATCCTGAACCTCCACGTGCCCCCTCGCTCCCACGCCCTGGACCTAAACCCTAAACCCCCAGACCCTACACCCAAAACCCTAACCCCAAACCCTAAACCCCTTAAACCCCAAACCTTCTCCGAGCCTTCAGGAGCTCGGATGCTGCCTCCACATGCTCAGAAGCAACTTCGGCCTTCCATGCTTGCGCTCAAGCAAGACCCTGAGGGTCCAAGGACCCAAATAGGTTACAGGGGGGTATACAGGGATTTATGGGGTCTACATACGGGACCAAAAGCACCCAAATAATGGGTTTTATCGATAATGTTAATGTCATTTGGGCCCTAAAAATAATTATTTGGGTCCTTGGGCCCTTAGGGAGAGGCTGCAAGTAGGATGAAGGTTCAGGGTTTTGGGATTCAGGTGTTTGGGGTCTGGGGTTATGGTGTAGTGCAATGTTCGGGGCTTTGGGGTTGAGGGGTCCAGAATACAGGGATTAATGGCTTAGGATTTCAGGTTTATCGGGTCAGGGTTTTGGAGTTTTGGGGTTTAGGGTTTACTCAGCTCACATTACCCTGGGGAGAAAAAAGGATCCTTTTTACATAAATAATAAGGAATCCCATACCCCAAAACGTATAAAGGATCTCTAACACTGATCCAGCTTAGTGATCAGGAGTGCCATGCAGGGGCTTTAGAGTTTTGGGCTTCAAGGCCTCATCGTGGTACACACTAACCGTAAGGGTCCAAGGACCCAAATATTAAGGTTTTAGGGCGCAGATACCCTTAATAGTATGGTATTTTGGCCCTAAAACCTTAATATTTGGGTCCTTGGACCCTCAGGGTAACCCATGGGATGGGCCTGTTTGGCCGAGCGCAGCGAATCTTCGAGCTCCTTCGGACTGCTGGGAGTCAAAAGGGGGTTTAGGGTGCAGAGTTCAGGGGTTTAAGGCTTTAGGGTTTGAGCGTGTAGAGTTTAGGGACTTGGGCTTAAGGGTGTAGAGTTTAGGGTTTGAGGGTTTAGGGCTCAAGGGCTAGCCAAAGGCCACTGTAAAACGCTCGTGGGGGTGTATAAGTAGTGCGAAGGCCCTTTTGGGTTTGTAGGGATGTATGACCCAGGGTGAAGGGATTAGGACTAAGGCCCCTTGAAATGGGGTATAGGGTTTAGGCTTTAGGGTTGGGTATATGTTCGAAATAATAAGAAGGAGCATGTTGGTGATCGCGATCCCCAGATTATGACAGGGTCCTAACTGTGGGGGTGATGGGCTACCAACATGCTCTTCTTATATAGGGCTTATCTGGGTTGCTGTTAACTTGAGGACCCTAAACCCTAAACCCTAAAGCCTAAAGCCTAAACCCTAAACCCTAAACCCTAAACCCCAAACCCGAGCTTAAGCTAAATCGTCAAACTTGAATTAGGAATGGGAGCTAGCCTATCGGTTGTTTGTCTCCAAGACATGGAACAACAAATGGAAGAGAAAAGGGGCATTAACCTGGGTTACTTTTAGAACTTGCATTAAGTTACCAATGACTAATTTACAGGGTTTCCCACTTAACTTAAGTCCCTTAACCCTAAACCCTTTATATCGCCGTATGATTACCCCCCTATATACACCCTTCTTATAGTAATTAGCCCCCTTAACAGCAACCCAGTTAATGATTTTTTTTGGGGGGGGTTCGGGGACATAGCAGCTAGGGGGAGACCTTGCTGATTCTTAGTAGGAAATGAAGAAATGGTAAAGAACAAGGAAACTACGGTTTAGGGTTTGGGGTTTAGGGGTGGATACTTAAAATCCTTCGTGCCTCTAAGTACCTTATGCCTTGGGAATTATGGTGTGACAATATAGTAATAAGGTCATGCAGGTTTTTTAGTATCAAGAATACTATTTGAGGTCAAGGGTTAAGGGAATGGAGAAGAGCTTGGAAGTTACTACATGATGGGTTTAGGGTTTAGGTTTTAGGATGGGGATGATGCAGGAACTCGTAGAGATCCATTCGTCCCATCCCTGATCTCAACCATAGCCGGGATGTAGGTTGGGGGGTGGGGTTCTGAAAAAGAGGCGGCCCTATAGGGATCCCTAAATCCTAAACCCTATAGGGCTTTCTACATAGCAAAACAATATTCCCGGCGCATAGCAAAAAGATATTCCCGGCGTGTTGCTTAAGGGTGGCAACCAGATCATCTGGAGGTACGCGCTCTTTTTAAGTGTTTGAACCTAGCAATTCCATGCCCTTTATATAAAATATTCTACCCAATGGATGGTAGAATCTTACCGTATATTTGGGGGCTATGGTATCCCAAACTCACGTATTACTCAAGTGGTTTCCGGGGTTCAGGACATGGGGCTATAGGATGAAGTGCCCAGGGTTGAGGGTGTAGGGCTTAAGGTTTAGGATGCAGGAAGAAAGAATACGGAAGGGGAGTACAGGGGCACCCATGCAGGTGGAAAAAAATCTTACCAGGATGTTGTTCACATACTCAGCCCCAAAAATCCTAGGCCCCAAAACTCCCAGACCTTAAGCCCTGAAATCTCAACCCTCGACCCTAAACCACTAAATGCTAACTCCTTGAACCTACCCTTAACAGCCTTAACCTTAATCCTAAACCCTTAACCCTAAGCAGAAAAACCCTAAACCCTAATCCCTACACTCTAGTCCCTAAACCCTAAACCCTAAGCACAAAAACCCTACACCCTAATCCCTAAACCCTAATCCCTAAACCCTAAACCCTAAACCCTAAGCAGAAAAACCCTACACCTTAATCCCTAAACCCTAATCCCTAAACCCTAAGCAGAAAATAAACTTACACCCTAATCCCTAAACCCCAAACCCTAAGCAGAACAACCCTACACCCTAACCCCTAAACCCTAACCCCTAATCCCTTACACTCCCCCAAACTAACATGGAAACCCATATAGCCCCCTTTTAGAGGGACTGTAGTCTTCATAGGGCCCCTTTTGGGTTTCCATGTTAGTTTCCGGGACCCTAGTCCCTAAACCCTAAACCCTAAACCCTAATCCCTAAACCCTAAACCCTAAATCCTAAACCCCTAAACCCCTAAACCCCAGGCAGAAAATCCCTTAACCCTGAGATGCCAAGTCCTTAACTGCGAGGCGCAGGTCTCGGGAGAGCCGATCAAGCCTCAGCATTACATGAGCTATAGCCTAAACTCCATAAAGCGGCGTTATGGGGTTTAGGGTCTATAGGGTATAGGGGAGTATTATAGGGGTGATTAAGGGGTGATAGTAGGGTTTTAGACTATAGCGCACATGAGCTATAGTCTAAACGCCTGTCCCTTAACAAGCCTTCTCATACTCGCCTAGATAATCTCCATTAAGCCCTAGACCCTAAACCCTAGAACCTGAACCCTAAACCTTAACCCTATACAATCCTCTAAATAACCCCTTAAAGGAGTTTGGGGGTGCAGGGTTTATAGTCCCTCAAGCTTCCACCTGAGCCATGGAAATTAAAGAAGAATTCACATGAACTTTCCACCAAGATCTATCACTCGCCTGATACCTACAATCCAGTTACTCTCCTCCAAGTGGGATTATGCTTTGGCAAATACACTTCGCCATGTCTGTTGCGATATGCTTGCACAGAATCACCTGATGCCAAAGTCACGCTCAAAGGTGTAGAGGACTCGGTTTGACCTTTGGATTCACCATTGACGGATCGAGGAACCTCGTTGGCACCTGAGTCCATGAGGACCAGCTCATCAGATAAAGAATCTCCGATCCGAGCCATTGACGAGATGCTCCCTCCAGACCGCGTTTCGTACGATGCACAAACTGACGGAACCTTCGACGCACTCTCGGCGAGTACTCCTCCTCAGAGATTGAGTCGCCGTCTCGCCAACTGGCGTACAGGCCGAAGGCTGCGACCTCCGTGCTGCTTTCCGACCCAGGGCTCTGTCCATCCTCTCCCCTATCTGAGAGCGCTGCATTGTCACTAGCTGCTGGGGCGTTGCTGCTGAGTTCCGGGCGGATAGTACCAGGGGGCATGAGGAGTATCATGAGCATCAGGCCTTGAAGTTCTCTTTGCGGCTCCCTAAATTCTAAACCCTAAACCCTAAACCCTAAACCTTGGGTTTGCAGCGGGATTAATGATTAGGGCTACTACAGGGGTGCAGGGGTTAGGCTTAGGGGTTGGAGTTCTGCATTTATGCTTTTACCGTCTGGTTCTCCAGTTCTGGCATACTGGAATGAACGAATATAATCCCTAAATAATGCCCAGTACAACTTATTCCCAGAAATGCCTTAGTAACCCCCAGTAAGTGGGGTTTGGGTTCGGGTGTCAGGTTTAGAGGGTGGCGGGCTTCGGGGGCTATGTGCTTCTTCCGCAGGACTTCCACGGCGCTTTAAGGTGTATTTGGCTGGATTTGAAATTGCAGGGTCTAGGTTAGGAGGACCCCCCACCCTGTAATAGTGGTATAATAGGAATATAATAGGACCCTAATATAATCCTTATTATCCCTTATAGCCACTATTGCAGGGTGGGGGGTCCACCTAAGGTCTAGGGTCTGGTTGGGTGTACCCACCTGGAAGTTTCGAAGGCTTCGACACGCATGTGTAACAAGTCTTGCAGCATGCAATGCTGCAAGGTTCGGGTGGTTTATGAAGTCTCTTGAGGTACCCTTTCCTAACTATACAAGGAGTCTAGGACCATTATATCGACAACTATCACACAAAACATCCGATCTGATTGCCAAATTGTTTGTGCATCAGTTCTTCTACCCCGTAACGCCGAAACCATATCTGTACATAAGCTGACATCCCGTCAACCTCTTTACAGTGGTAGGTATTGCCTAAACCATAAACCTTCAACCCTCGAAACCCAAACCCTTATCACCGTGCTGAAGCTTCTGCAAGTATAAACACTAAAGTTGAAACCACAAGTCCTAGTATGGGCCCTTAACCCTGAGATCCTTATATCCCTACTCATAATACTTTAGGAGGACTCCCCACCCTGTAATAGTGGTATAATAAGAATACAGGAGGACCCTAATATCATCCTTACTATTCCTCATAGTCACTATTGCTGGGCCGGGGGTCCACCTAAATAATACTGTATGTACGTTGAAGGGTCCCTAGAATCTCCCTACAAGTGCAAGGGGCCCATCTCAGAGGCCGATGCAATCTCCCTAAGGGTCCCAGGACCCAAATAACAGGGTCCCTTTAAAGGAGTTATAGGGAGATATATAAGGATATATGGGGGCTATATCAGGGTGCAAGGACCCAAATAATAGGGTTTTAGGGCCTAAATACAATTTATATTAAAGTCTTTGGGCCCTAAAACCCTATTATTTCTGCAATTTGGGTCCTTGGACCCTTATATAGCCTATATCCCTATAGATCCCCCTGTAACACCCTTTAAAGGGAGCCCCATTATTTGGGTCCTTTGGACCCTTAGAGTGTTTTACGCACCTTTACGGACGGTTGAGAGCCCAGCTCCGACCTCGAAGAGTTTGCAGGCGAAGGGCATTTGTCTTCCGTCTCCTTTCAGTTTACGGCTTGGAGTTTAAGGGTTAGGGGTTAGTAGGGTTAAGGGGTTAGTAGGGTTAAGGGGTTCATAGGGTTAAGGGTTAGTAGGGTTAAGGGTTTCAAGTTCTGGTTACCCTAAGGGCCACCCCACTAGGTCCCTTTAAAGGGGCTATATAGGGTTTAGGGTTTAGGATTTAGGGTTTAGGGTTTGGGGTTTAGGGTTTAGGGTTTTCAGTTTACGGCTTGGAGTTTAGGGGTTAGGGTTAAGAATTGGGTTTTCAGTTTACGGCTTGGAGTCTAGGGGTAAGCTGTTAGGGTTAGGGCTTGGGTTGTTGTAGGGTTCGGGGCTCCTCCGCCTCGACAGACATGTATGGCAAGCCCTCTGAGGCCCAAATATGAGGGCTGGGCATTGGGAATACACTTCCTCAAAGGAAAGTCCTTACAAAAAGTGAGCCTACTGCGTGGGTTATTTTGAACAACTACCATGTATACATTCAACGAATTTAAACCCAAGACAACTCGATAAGAATGACAAGAGTTCTACAAATCACTATTCACTATTCACAATGACGGCTGTACAAACATGTACTGATGCCTGGGATTTTTGGGTAAACCTCGACCCCTAGCCCTCAATCCTACAATGTGGGGCCCTAAGTAATGACTTGGGTTGCAAGTATGTTATTTTGGGGGAAGTATACTTATACGTCCTGTAAATCATAATTCTCGATTAAAACGTATAGCTATGTAACTAGGGGGCACCACCCCTGAACCCTGACCCCCTAAACACTTAAACCCTAGAATCCTAAAACCCTACACCCCTAAACCCCTCAACCCTTAAACCCTTATACCCCTAAACCCTATACCCTAGGCCCTGAACCCCAAACCCTAAACCCTATACCCTAGGCCCTAAACCCTAAACCTCACTCAACCACGAAAGTGTCCTCGCTTTCCTGGTTGGACTCCTCAGGGGCCTGAGCCTTTCCGCGAAAGGTGATCAGGGTTAGGGTTAGGTTCTAGGTTTATGGTGAAGGTTTACCCTAGGGATCCAAATAACCCAATGTAGGTAATATTTACAGACTTTGGGGCCAATGTAGGTATTTTTTGTATATGGGATCCCTAGGGTTTAGGGTGTAGGGTTTAGGTTGAGGGTTTAAGGTTCAGGGTGCAGGGGGCCAAAGAGTCCAGGTAGGTATATGGTACAGACATATAAGGGGTTTAAGCTTGGGGTTGAGTGTCTCGGATTTAAGAACTAAGGTACGAAGGACAAATTTAGAGACGAATTAAGGGGTTCCCACATGACTATTCAAGAATATGCAGAGAGCCTTTTTGGTACCTGTACTGCAAGCGTAAGTAGGATAGCAGCTTTCTGACTATTTCCGTGGTTCGGTGCCACTATCCGCTATCATACCAAAATTAGGGGTCCTAGAATTTTGAACCGTGGTCTCGGGTTGGGCGTGGAGCTCGGCGGTCAGGGCTTACGGTCGAGGGTTCCGGGTTTGAGCTTTGACTTGCTTAGGGTTCAGGGTTTGGGGTTTAGGATTTAATTAGGGTTTAGGGAGCCGAGTTGCGAATCTTCATTCTAATCCCCAATGAGATGCGCGCGGACCACGAACCCTAAAACGTAAACCCTCCGCGGGGCAGGCAACAAGATAATGAAGCTTACATAGGGAACTTTGTGGCCCCAAGTCCCTAAGGGTCCATGTACCAAATGATTAGGTACTTGGGTTTGGGGTAATGGTAACTGTAGTACAGGTGTTTTGGGCAAGTATATGATTCTTGGGTACTTGGACCCTTAGGGAGTATATACCATACAGGCATCGCGATCTTTTCAGATAGGGTTGGGAATTTGGGTTTGGGCCTGCCGTATTCGTTCTCTGGGTTGCTGCACGGGCTGGGGACGGTGCTGAGTGCTTCTGACCTTGCTTGTCAACATCAACCCAAACACCCACCCACCCAACCACCCACCCGCCCACCCACCCATCGATCCACCCACCCAGGACCCACCCAACCATACACCCACTCGTCCATCCATCCATCCATCCATCCATCCATCCACCCACCCACCCACCCATCCATCCATCCATCCATCCATCCATCCATCCATCCATCCATCCATCCACCCGTTTAGGGCTGAGGCTTCAATCCATCCATCCTAAATGCTGGATAGTTTGCTGAGACCCTCAGCTTTGCCTTGTACAGGCCCAACACCAAACTTGTCAACCATTAGGTGCGCGATGCTAACCTGGTAATGGTGCTTGGCACCTCAAGCCTAGAACCTATTTGAGACGCTGTTGGACCATTTACATGCTGTAAACCCAAAGCCTTTTAAACTAAACCTTAATTCCTCTGAACTCTCAACCTTGCAAGCTCCACGGTAAGTCCAGGGTTTAGGGCCCTAAGCGTCCAAGTATCCAATAATTGGGCACTTCGAATTTGGGCAATACGACTACTTGTAGTACAGTACAGGCTTTGGATAAGGAAACAATTCTTTGGTACTTGGACCCTCTGGGTCAGGCCAGAACTCAAAGGCCGAAAGCCTCGACCCTATCCCAAGACGTCAAGCTATCCGCATGGTCTATATCAGGGCCAAAAAAGCGTTTCCCGTACAGGTACCTGTTGGTCTGAGACTGTAAACCTTCACTCCTAAGCGCACATTCTGTCTGGGCCTCGACCCTCAGGTAGAAGCTGACAAAAAGACTGCCTGAAAACAAGAAGCACACCCCATTGAAAGCCCCTTACATATAGCCAACCCTGCGAAGGTGGGGATATCTTGGATACTGCCCCCACTCAGTAACACTTGATAATGATTATAATATGGCTATATATAGCCCTTAATAGGACCCCTAATATAGACTGTTACTGGGTGGGGGCAGTACCCAAGGGATATCCTCCTAAACCCTAAACCTTAAAACCCGAAACTCTAGCCCCACAGCAGGCCTTCTCTGCTTCAGCCTTAGCCTCCGAATCTGCAAAGTCTTGCTGAGCCTGGTGTGAACTTGGTTAGGGGTGAGTTGGGGGTGGGGTTAAATTCTTAGGGACAAGGGTTTGTTCCTTACGGTTTGGAATTGTTAGTTACTTGCTCGACCGCGGATTTGAAAGTTTAGGGCTGCGATGTTGGGTTGTAAACTTTCCTACTTCAGTTTTACGCTTACCTTATCTGATTTAGGAATGATGCAAGGAGGCCTATATGCCTGCTTACTGCCAATCCTGCCACCACCCCCTCTCACCACAGAGTCCATTCCTTCGTCTTCTACTGTTGATGCATGAGATGCTGCATGATCGTGCGTGCGTGTGTGCATGTATGCATGCATGTATGTATGGATGTATGTATGTATGCATGCATGTATGTATGCAGGTCCAGGTATTGATAAAGTCTCACTTGCAGCAAAAAGGAACTCCCTTCTGGCATGTGGCCTAAGTAACTGGAACAGGTCATCACATTGTAGTTATTTGTGGATTTCATGGGGGGGAAGCTGGTAATCATTCGACCGACTACTTTAAACATGCGATGGGCCATCATCTAAATCCAGTTCCCGTGTCATTTCAAAATTCGTCGTTTATGTTTGCTTCTCATTTTGGCATTCTGGCTTCTACATTACTGAGCCCAGACCCTGTTCACCTGGCAAAAGAGATTGGGTTGCAAACTTAGGGAACGAACGCTAAACCCTAAACCCCTACACCCGTGGGTAGCGCAAATCTGCATGCATACTCTTTGTAGAGACGGGCTGCAAGCGAAAAATCAAAAAAGTTTCAGCTTCTACAAGAAAAACTGCGGCTATTCATGCACGTTCAGGGTTTAGGGTGTACTTTTGCGAGTCCTAAGGTCCTATTAGGATACTGCAGCACAAAAAACCTTTAAGCTTTAGTCCTACACCCGAGGCTGTGTTAAATCCAACCCTCACACTCTAAACCCCAGAACCCTCCACCCGAAAACCCTATAGACCCTGGACCCATAAACCCCGAAACCCTAAACCCTCACAGGCCTCCTTGAAGCGCGACATAGCCGAAAGAAGCACTGCCTGTCGGAAAGGCAACCACAGTAGCCTAGGGTTTAGGGTTTAGTGTTTAGGGAACACAAAGGGTCCACGTAAGAAAGTATATGGTATATCTATATGTATATAAATATGTGTATGAGATGTATGTATATAGCTTAGGGTTTAATGGAAGCATCGTTATCATAAAGGGGTTCTTAATAATCAAGTCCCCCCTGGCCAGAGAGAATCCTCATATTTGTGATTTGTATATTCAATCCAATCGTGAACCTGTGGTTTGCTTGATGTACCGTATGTACATATTGGGTGGTCAGAGGGTGTTCTTTTTTTATAAAGGGATGGTAATAATAGCTGTTCCCAGCCCAAAAGTCCGTCAAACATAGTTGCTCCTAATTAAAAACAATTTGAATTCCTTTCCTCCTCCTCGGTTTTCCTACTACGACGATTATGACAGAGGAAGAGCTCAGGCCTCAGGCCTTGGAGTTTGTTATTGCGACCTCATGGGTTTCTGACTGCTCCTGGAGTAATCTCTTCCGAACTTTGTGATTCCTGCGTTACGCTTACACGGATGTTCGTGCACCAGTCAGAGCCCTTAGATCGGTCCGGGATCGGCCCCGGACCACTGTCACCCACCCCAGCAGCTCCGTCCGCTGGCGGCCACTTGGCGATGCGCTGAATGCCCGAAAGGGAATGCAAAGCTCAAGTCCGCAACCACTGACAAACACTGTTGTCATCGCCTTACAAAAGCCATTGACCTCTTTCCCATGTCAGCTATAATCTAGAGTACTATAGTATACCCCTTAATGACCTTTAAGCCTTTAAGGAGTTTAGACTATAACTCCTGTCCCGCCACCCCTTTTAAACAGCCGTTTAAATCATGGTCCCACCTGGACGTCGCATTATTTATTACCAGGATGGGTTGAACCCCCAACCACTGTTCTTGTTTCCCTGCTACCCTATACTACATCCTAGATTCTCCCCATTAAGGTCAATTAGCAATGATTCGGCCTAATTAATGTTGAATAAGGGCGAACCTAGGGTAGGGTAGAACAAAGGGGGGTAGTAGGGGAACGAACACTAAACCCCAGACTCTACTACTACATATCTGCATAAGAGGCAGGGGTAGTACGGGAACGCAGGTCCGTCCCTGCATCCACCCAAAAGCCCAGACCAAAAAGCTTCATCCCGTTTAGGGTTGAGGGGATTTAGGGTCTAGGGACTCTTTAGGATTGACGCTTTAGGGATTCAGGGTCTAGGGACTGGGTCTGGGGACTTAGGGATTTAGGGTTAAGGGTAAGAGCCCTGAATCGCTTCCTAAAATCAATTAGAGCCTCGCACCGCTGCTGCGTGAAGAGCCGCAGAGTGTCTTGGGCTGAGGCCAAATCAGAAGCCTGAGGATGTTATTGTATAGGGATATCGGTATGTATAGGGTTTAGGGTCTATAGGGTCTAGGGTATAGAGTTTAGGGTTTAGGGTTTAGGGCCCTAAGGGCTTGAGTACCAAATAGTTAGGTACTTTGGATTTGGGCAATAGTATTATTTGTATTACAGGAAACTGACAGTAAACACTGACAGTAACAAACCAAATCATTCCTCTCACCTATTAATGATCATAACAATATCTTAGGAGGACCCTCCCGCTCTGTATTAGTGACTATAAGGGTAAGAAGGATTACGCTAGGGTCCCATTATATTCCTAAACAATACCAGTATATTAGTACTTCAAACCCTAAACCCTTAACCCTAGACCCTAAACGAGAACATCCTTCAGGTTCAGGCCCATTTTTAAGCCTTCAGGCCAGCTTCGCTTCGAAGTTGCTTTGGGGGGCTAGGCTTTATGATTGGGGGCTTAGGGTTTGGGGGTTTGGGGAGTAAGGATTAGGGTCTAGGGATAAGCGACTAGCGTTTTGGGTTTGGGAAGGAATCGAAACCATTTCCAGGTGAATAGTTAACAGGTGGGAAGTTCCCATAGTACTCCCATAAAGCCCCTGTACCCTATAGGAGTGGTATAGAAGGCCGCCTACGGGGAACTACACACCTTTTAGCTACCCACCTCTAGTAGGCTTCTGAAGAGGGACTCGCGAGATCATGTTGATCTTGTGCCTTCGGTCATACATGTGAGTCAAGGCGTCAGTAGCCCTAGCACTTACATGAACTTACATGTTGTAGATTCCGGTACTGAGGCACATCGAGGACGCCTGTACCCAAGCCATACTAACATTACAAACAACAATGACAAACGATAGTAACACCGCTACTACCACTACTCCTTCTCCTACTCCCACCTCTACTCCCACTACTCCTCCTACTACTACT
>CAJNIZ010021513.1:51260-63279 GCA_905231905.1 Symbiodinium pilosum
ACAACAGGTTGCACACACACACAAACAAACAAAAGGTATGTGTGTTTGCGTAGGTATACACACACATATGTACACATATATATATATATATACATATTCGTACGCATGTGCAGCCCTGGATATCCACCATAAGCCCCTAGACCCTAAGCCCCTGAACCCTCAACTCCCTGAACCCTAAACCTCTGAACCCCAAACCCCTAACCCAAAACCCCTGAACCCTAAACCCTTAAACCCCCTAGACCCCTCCCCTAATTTTTGGAGCTTCTGGCTAAACCCTAAACCCTAAACCATGGCCTCCTTGGGCATGATCACCAAGGAGCCCTCCGGGTTGTTATACCTCCCACGGAGTGAGGGCTTCCTTAGGGTTCAGTGTTCAGGGGTCAAAAGTAGTTTAGGGTTTAGGGTTTAGGGTTTGAGATTAGGATTTTTGGTTTGGGGATCGGGGTTTAGGGTTGTAGGGTGGGGCATGAAGGGATTCTATTGGATAGGGTGGCAACAACGCAGAATCACATGTAAGAAAATGGAAACCTTTTGTTAGGTCTAAATGAGGTGCACTAAACATATTCATAGGGCTTTAGGGTTGTAGGGTTTTAGGGCTGTGGGGTTTAGGGTATTAGGGTTTAGCGTTTAGGGCTTACCAGTATAAGGGTTTTAAAGTATGTATTGCATTCTGGACCCTTAGGCCAAGGACTCGGGGTGTAAAGAGGCAGGTGAAATTGGTTTCTTGCGCTTCCCCCAACCCTAAGCCATAAGTCCTATCGCAACGGAAGGGAATCCTTGGGAGCAGCCTTTGGTGGAAGGAGTAGGGAAACTCCCGCTAATGGATAAAATCCTGTGAGACCCTTAGTGTAGTGTAGTATGATACCATGAATGCTGGGGCTTTGGTATGTGGGGCCACACAGGATTTCTTCCATCAACAGTATGCAGAGGAACGTGTACTGTCAACCCTGTCAACATAGCAGTGATCGGATGAATACACCCTGCAAGCATCCCTAAACCCTAAACCGGAAACCCTAAATGCTTCCCTGAAACCTGCCCTCGATTTTTCGTACAGAAGCCCAGGTCGCCAGTCATGGAGTCCTTGGACCCCAGTACTGCCTGCCAGGACCTCTCCCTTGACCCAAACCCTAAAGTAGGGACAAAATAATGAAGATAATTCCTGAAGGCTATCTTATATCATGTCGTAGGGCATGTGAGGTTGGCACGGCATTAAGAAAAGCGTTCCGGTTACAACTCAGGTTCCGGGACTGTGCAAACTCGCCCCTTGGGTTCAGGGATTAGGGTTGTGCAGGGGGACCGAATGCCAACATACGTCCACAACCCTGCGCGTCCAAGTACTCCATAATCCTATACCTCCCCCAAAACTGGTTACAAGTACTACTACCCACATCCTGGGTACTCAGTTGTTGGGTTCACGGACCCTCAGGGCCTTAAACCCTAAATCATATATATATATATATACTCTCTCTCTCTCTCTCTCTCTCTCTCTCTATACATATATACACCCCTTTCAAGGGAACTGATCACTGCATATGTGGACCCTTATGCTAAGGGCACTCGATGTGCTTCTTTTCCTTCTCCAGGGTGTCGTTCTTCGGCAACAGCTTGCGGCAATACCTCACCCAAAGGCTTCATGTGAATATATGACAGTTGAGATATGTACATATAAAATATTGGCCCACAGTGTAGAGTTTAGGGTCCAGGGTTTGGGGTTTAGAGTGAATACATGGAATATTCTTGGGCCCAAAGTAGCTATATGAAAAATCAAATGGCCAGGAAATTGGACAATGGAATGGAAACTGGAATTCTAATAGGTGCTTGTGGATACTAATGGGCCTGTAGAGGTTCAAGTAGCCCAAATTAGGTACTATTCAAAGTCTTTAGGCCTTAAACTCGGTGTCCTTTGTGCACTTGGATCCCTAGGGTCATCTTCCCTAAATGGAAATTATCAGTGTGCAAGTTTTCGTGGGCTGTGTTACGGCATATGCCAGCGCTTTTCTGACTGCCTAGAATGATGCCCCTGTATGCCCACCCGCAGAAACCTGCAGCCTGTTCTTAATACCGCAGAAGTCTTTGTAGAGTCCCTTTTCTGGCTTGTTGTTAAGGAACTTGAATTAAGTTACCATAACGGGTATATGTAGTAGATAACAGGGTCCCCCCAGATGTAGTAACTCAAATTGAGTTCCTTAACAGCAGCTTTGTCATGCCATGGACAGTACAATGCCTCTTACGCACCATCTCCTTACCAATATATTGAGCAGGCTGCATGCCATGAGGAGGTTTCCCAAAGGCACCAAGTACCTGTCTGGGATATAGGGTTTAGGTTTAGGGTCTAGGATTTAGGATTAGGCTTTAGGTTGCGCTCCAAAATACCTACATGGGAACCCAATGAAATCCAAAATATAGCCCAAGTGGATCTGTTGGCTAAGCTTCATGCTCCACATGCTACCCAGTGGTGGGGTTATACCTGGCCTTGACGAGAGATCTGTGAAAGATGCCCAAACCCTAAGGGTCCAAGGACCCAAATAATGTAGGGCTTTAGGTCCCATATACTATAAAATTAATGGTACTGTATTTGGGCCCTTGAACCCTCTTATTTGGGTCCTTGGACCCCTAGGGAGCAAACATTCGAGGGTTTACAAGGCCAAGAACGCTTAGGGTGTATAGGGGTTAGGGTTTCGGGTTTCGGGTTTTGGGGTTTGGGGTTCAGGGGTTTACAGGCATTACCGGCAACTTGAAACTCAAACCGAAAAAGTCTCAAAGGGACCCTAACCCCTGAACCCTTAAACGCCTAAACCCCTAAACCTCAGCCCGGAAACTTAATGGCCCTAAACCTTTCAACTCTTCAACCCCACGCGCCAAACCCTAATCCAAAAAAACGTAGAAAGATGTAGAACCATTTCAAAACCTATAGTCCCCCTTCAGTAGATAGAATATGGGGTATATGGGAATCTTGTAATTACATACCCAAAGCCATATTCTATCCCCAAACCCTAAACCTAAACCCTATAATGTACCCAAAGCCATATTCTATCTACTTAAGGGGGACTATAACTCCAATATAGACCGTATTATACTATAGCCGTTTCCATTTTCTTTTCCATTATTCCTATGATATAACCCCAACATATCCCTTCCATCTACTTGAGGGGGAGTATGAACCCTAAACCCTAAACCCGGCCAAGAAGCGCGAGAGTCTGCTCCAGGAGACGCAGCTCCGCGAAGTGCGGCGGCTCCTGAACCCAAACGGTCGATGTAGGTTTAAAGAATGTAGGGTTTAGGGTTTAGGGGGCTTAAACGGCTTTAGGGCCACTACTTGGGGTTTAGGGTTTAGGATGTAGGGTTTAAGGTTTAGGGATTTAGGGTTTAGGGTTTAAGGTTTAGGGTTTAGGGTTCAGGGTTTAGGGTTCAAGTATAACCTGGACCCCAAAAGTATGTAAAATATTGGCCTTTTAGGCTGTTTTTAGGGGTTTAGGGCTATGATTTTATGTACTTTTGGGGTTTAGGAAAGGATATAGGGTTTAGGGTTTATAGGGTGCAGGGTTTAGGGTTTAGCGTTCAGGGTTTAGGGTTCAGGGTTTAGAGATTAGAGTCTAGGGTTCAGGGCCTAATGTTTGTGGTTTGGGTGGAGGCTTTGAGGCTTCGGGTTTAGGGTAGGTATATAGTACGTACTTAGGGCTCAAAGGTATGCCCAAGTACTTTGTGGTGGCACATCTGGAAAACTGCTACCCCTAAAGCTTTGAGTTTAGGATTGAGGCCTTGAGAGATAGGCTTTTAAAGGTAAGGGTTCAGGGATTGGGGCTTAGGGTGTAAGATTCGGCTTTGCAGCGCGCAGATGGGGTCACAGGCTTGCTGCATAAAATCCTGCTGCCCCTGTGCTTGGAAGCTTGGAGCGAATAAAACCGAGCAACGTACACACCCGACAAACCCTATATCCCATTATTATGGAATCCACCTTAAATCATGATAGGGGGGTCTGAATATAATTTAGGGTTGGGTATACTCTTCAGTTAACGGAATATCGGGCGTTCTGGGCAGGGATGAAAGAGCTGCAGATAGTTCTGTGAGGAACTACTTCGAAGCAGATACAAATCATGCAGGGATGTCTGCAACTGGATGGTCAAACAAGAAGTGTATGTGGACTCTGCTGTCGTTGCCATCCACACAAAAGCGCATGGCCGCTCGCCCCACAGCGGACCCCTGGGGCGCCCTACACCTGAGCTCAAATCCTTGCACCCTAAGCCCTACACTCTGACCTCTGAAGCCTAGACCCCTTAATTCCCAAACCCTAAACCTCTAGTATATACTTGCATCTATATGTATATATATATGCTATACATATGTATATATTTCTTCATGACACATATAAACACGTATCTGGAGCCGTTGGGTGTCGCACCTTGGGTAGCTCGTCCAGCACAGGCTTCGGAACTCGGGCCTGTCTGCTCGCAGGTCTTCGCAATGGCGTTTAAGGTCTAAGACTTAGGGGTTTAGGGTTTAGGGTTTGGACTTAGGGATTTGAGTGTAGGAAATTGGGCTTGTACAGGTTTGGCTTTGGCGTTTAGGATTGCCGGCTTAGAGTTTAGCATTTAGGGTTCAAGGTTTGAGGTTCAGGATCTAAGGTTTGGGAATAAATTAGGGCTCAAGATTTAGGATTCAGGGTTTGGGATTTAGGATTTAGCATCTGAAGCTTTGGCACTGAAGGGTCCAGGGTTCAGGCATTTACGGTTTGGGGTTTCGATTTGGGTTTAAGGTTGAAGTTAAATTTGGGTTCAGGGCTTACGGATTGGGGTTTAGGTCTTGGCGATCGGGGTTTAGGGCTTAGGGATTGGTTTTGAGCGTTAGGGACTGAGGACAGGATTTAGGGACATGCCCGAAAGGCTTTGGGTTTTTAACGTTGGTAAACGTCCTACTGTTGGACCTCCTCTATTGAACCGGTCCCCTATAACGAGTGTTGGGGCCTGCCTATTCAGGATCAGGGCAATGATTGCAAGGCCCCCTATAATGTGTTTTGACAGCTTTGTCTCTAGGAACAAAAAAGGCCGTCGCCGCAATCCCGTGAGAACTCAAAGCGATTTGCTGGGGTCCTGCGGCACCAGGCCCTTCCCTGTCTCCAAGACAGCTTCCGCAGTGAGGTGTGCTGCCATCAGTGACGGTAAACCGTCAACGAGGGCAACAGCTACCTCAAGAACCACAGGGCTTCTTCCTTAAGTGGCTTCGCACTGAGTGAGCTGATGTAAGTAGGTGTGCAGGGTGACGATCTGATGCATACCATTTCGGCATTCAAAAAATTCGACGTCAAGCGGTCTGGGGGCTCCAATGCCGACACCCGGAGGTTTGGGCGAAAGAATCGCAACAGGGAAGGAGTCGCTGGACCAGCATTACGGCGGCTTGCGCACAGGTGCCGGCTGCCGCGGCTTGTGCCTCTGCATCGCCACCCGCGGCAGCTGACGCTGCAGCGCCTGATGAAACACATAGTGGTTGCTCAAAATTCCTTGTGTGGGATTTTGCCAACGATTGCAAAGAAGTGTATTCCTTTAGCGTATTCTTTCGCGAAACTTGTGCGGAACCTATTTTCACATGTGGGTATTTGAAGGACCTCAATGTAGACTTAGGCTGTCGCACCTTGCTTTAATGAAAGACACGCAGTCACACAGCTTTCGCGGAAAAATGGAATCCTTTAGCATTTTCTTTCGCGAAACTTTCGCGAGGATCCCTAATCTCTATTTTTGGAGGGCCCTAATGTTAGGGGGAGGGGGACCCCTACTAATTAAAGAAGGTCCCACATTAAAGCCTAAACCCTATAAGCCCTAAGCCCTATCTGTACCCTAAGCCCTAAACTCTGAACCCTAAACCCAAAACCCTAAAAGCCTAAACCCTAAAACCCTAAATCCTAAAGCCCTTAACCCCTGTCATCCCATGCACCTACATATCCCTACAGAACCAGGACGCTTCGAACAACCCACAAGTGCGCTTTGGGACTTAGGGTTTAAGGCAAAGGTTTAGGGTTTAGGGTTTAGGGTCTAGGGTTTAGGGTTTGAGTTTAGGTTTCAATAATCATGTACTTGCCCGAAGCCTGTACTGCCTTTATCATTACCCGAATCCCGAGTTCCTAATCATTGGGTACTTGGACCTTTGGGGCCGTTGACCCTAAAACCGAAATATACATAAATCCCTTTATATCTCTTTGAGAAGACCTTGAGGGTTGAGGGCGAGTGAGGGCCTGCTGCGTTGCTTTCAATGCGGCCTCTTCCCTTCGTCGTTCACGGGCCTGGCTAGGAAGCCGGTGACAGGGTTGAGTTTTAGAGATTAGGGTTTAGGGTGGAGATTGGCGAGTTTAGGGTTTAGAGACTGGGATTTGGGGTTCAGAGTTCAGGGTCTAGGTGGAGGATTCAGTGGTTCAAGGTTGAAGGGTTTAGGGTTACAGGGTTTTTGGTTCTAGGAGCTTAGTGTCGGGTTTGAGGTAAAGAGTCAAGGGTCTAAGGGTTTGGGTTGGGGTTTGCGGCCTAAGAGGGTTTAGGGTTTACAAGGTGTACTAGGCTTTAGGTTCAGAACTTAAGCGGTAAATTATAGACTCTGTCCACATCCTTAAGGGTATGTATGTGCTCGAAGCGCTAACCCGGCATCTGCTAGCCTGGGGGATTTTTCATTCTGCCCGTGAGAGTTGACTTGGAAGGCCTAGTTACACCACCAAATTGGGCCAGGAAATCACGCAAAGTAGAACATATTTCCGGGGCACTACAAAAATTAGCTACTGTAACCCAAAGAGTTCGGCAGTCAAGTGCGGGCACAACACGCTTCTGCGAAATTGGCTTTCCGAATTGCGCCAAAGGTTTGCTGGTTTTTCTTTGTATCGCGCACCGGTGCTTACTAAGCCTGGCTGGCCCCGACCTGGACACCTTCAACCCTAAACCCTGAACCAAAGGGGCCTGTTAAAGGAGGCTCTCTAACACACCCACATGATTGCTTGAGGCGTCGTGGTTTTCCAAACCATAAACCCTAAACCACATGCCTTACACCGGCCCAGCCAAAGAACTTCCTATCAAACTCCGCATGTCTTGCCTCTTCTTGGAGAGCCCCTCAAGAAACTGAAGCAAACAGGGTCTAGGTAAGTTTGACTAGGCTAAAAACCCTATAGGCTACCCGAGGCCTGAAACCCTAAACTTGGGTTTAAGGTTGTAGTTTCCATTTTCTGTTCCATTATCCCAATATAACCCCTATGTAGTCCTAATAGAACCCCTATATAACCCCTATGATACTATAGTACTCCCTCCTTAAATATGGCCAAAAGTGTCCAAGCCTCTTGTTGCTGCCTCTCTCGCTCCTGCGACAACTGGGTGTTGCAAGGTCCCGGGCCGTCAGGATTGTACACCAATCTGAGATTTGCGTACTCATGCTTGTACATATATACATATATACATGCAAGTAAAGCTGACAATGCCGAATGAAATAGAACACTACACAGACAATATGCATGGTTTAGGGCTTTATCTGGCGACATGGAGTAGGTTGTCAAAGTTATGGTTCCTTTTTTATTCCCTGCAAAAACGTCCATAAAGTTCTCATGCTTAGTTGGAGATGGAAACGGGCTATAGATTGAGGATGATACACATCATCGTTACGTAGGGATCTAAACCCTAAACCCCGCACCGGGAAAAAACACGGCTCTAAACCCTGACCAGTCCCATCTCCGGCCTTGATGCGTGTTTAACACTGAGAGGCTTCGAATTTGAGGGTTATGGAAGCTTCAAGAAATGACGGTCTTTTTTGGGACCTTGTGTTGAGGGTTGTACTTTTATTCGAGGGTATATGCAGCAGACCACTCAGAGTGGCATCCACATGTGGGGTCAAGAGATTTACAGTACAGGGCTGTTGTGGCCATTCTTCTTTGTGCCGGGTCTTTGGCTGGCAAAACACAAGGAACCCTTCTATACCACACATCTTGTTGCTCCTCATTCTGGGCGCTTACTACTGTACCGACTCCTCATGTACTAGTATTGCGTCATGGGCTTGCCACTTGAGAACTTGGACTCTAAGAGTCGTGAGTCTGAGCGCTACATTCAGAGCAAGTCTGTAAGTCTGAAGTTGTACAAATTGGCTGTTCCCAACATAATGTCTTTGGAGTTCAGGGTGTTTCCATGACTCGGAATGGACTGTGGTGAGGCCCCAGTAAGCAGTCGTTGTCATGCGGGCACACCTCTGGAAACCATGGTGAAATCCTACGAGACCACAGAACAAAAGCTACCTCCACATCCCAAATCCCAAGCCACGAGACTATCAACGGCTAGATAACGTCTTCTGGAATCTTTTCCGAAAATCCGGCAGCTGTCCAGCGCAGAGCTCATGGTAACCCAAAGGGTCTAGTTTAGGGCTTTGGGCTCGGAACGAAGGAGGGTCCGCAGGACTTCCTATATTGGTACTTTGAGTGGGTACATGGACCCAGGGCTCAGTAAAGGCAAAGTCCACCCTCGCGACCAAGGCTAAAGCCCAACCCCCTGACCCGAAAACCTAAACGATTTAAATCCCACACCCTAAACCCTAAATCTCGGAACTGTCAGGCCAAAGGACTGTGGCAGTCACCCAGAAAGCCCAACCTAATGGCAATACCTTCAGTCGTATTAGCGATCCTAAAACGATTTAGGGTAAATTCCCTGATCCGGAATTTTTGGACCCTGCTCACAAGGTTTCCCGACCTCTAATCCCTAAACTTTAAACCCTGAATCCTAAGAACCCTAAGCCCTAACCCTGAACCCTAAGAACCCCTAAGCCCTAAGAGCCCAAAGAGTCGTGAACATTAAACCCTAAGAGTCCTAAACTAAATCCCAAGCCCTAACCCTAAGGGTCCAAGGACCCAAATAATAGGGCTTTAGGGCCCAAATGCTATTGATATTATGGTATTTGGGCCCTAAAACCCTATTATTTGGGTCCTTGGACCCTTATATAGCCCCCATATATCCCTACAGATCCCCCTATAACCCCCCTTAAAGGGACCCTATGATTTGGGTCCATGGACCCTTAGGGCTAAGAAGCTTTGAGCCTCGCGAAGCTGCCGAAGACGCTCCTCTTGCTCAGCCCGACGCTCGCGGGCCTTGCGGACTTCGGGGCTTAAACGGTTTTAGGGCTACTACTTGGGATTTAGGGGTTTAGGGTTTAGGGTTTGGGGTTTAGGGGGCTACCTGGACCCCAAAAGCATGTAAAATAATGGCCTTTTAGGCTGTGTTCAGGCGTTTAGGCTATTATCTTTCATACTTTTGGGGTTTAGGTACTATTTGGGGTTGAGGGTTTGAGGTTACTTGGGGTTTAGTAGGGTTTAGGATGGTAGCCTTAAGGTGTTGTACCCCAGGGCTTGGGGTCCCAAATATCTGAACTCGGGGCTGCGTTCCGTGGCTCAGGGGTCCAAACCCAAGGTGTACATAACCCTAAGGCCGCAACTCAGGAACATAAAGCCCTAGACCCTAAGGGTTTCGGTTTAGGGTTTAGGGGTTTAGGGTTAAGCTGTAAACCCTCAACCCTAAACCCTTACAGGCATGTAGAGGGTTTAGGGCTAAGGGCATCCTTTGTCTGACCTTGGAATTCCCACAGGTGATGTATGTCTAGGTTTCCTTACAACCGGAGGGAAACCAATAGTTATCCCAAAGACTCCCTAAACCCAAAAAAAACTAAATCCTAAACCCTCAAACCTAAACCCTAAATCCTAAACACTAAAGCCAACATCACTCAACCACTGCACCTGATACCAGCATCCTAATACTAAAGCCTTGGTATCCAACCCTAAGGGTTCAAGTACCCGATAATTAGCCCTTTTAAGGGATGTACAGGGATGTACGTATGTAAAGGGTTTAGGGTTTAGGGTTCGAGGCCCTAAGGGTCCAAGTACCCAATATATAATTAGGTACTTGGGACTTGGGTAACAGCAATTTCGGTACAAATGTGAGGCAAGTAGATGATTATTCGGTAACCCTCAGGGCAAGTGCCAACACCAAGGTGCCCTAGGATGTTGCACCCTGGTTGTCTTGGATTTGATCGCATTTGTTCTCCGTAGTCTACTCTGCCTTCTCTAACTGGACACATAGACTAGGCTTGAGGGAAATAGCCGTACAAGCACAGAAGACTCTAGCCAATTCCTAGATCAGGACATTCCCCACCCAGAAAGCTCCAGAAAGCTCGACATGCCGTAGTTCAGGAATATACCGTACATGATAATAGGATCCCGAAGATGATTTCAGGTAGAATTCCTGAACCCAAAAGCGTAAGCGCTAAACTAGGACTCCCAGTTTGTTTCAAGGAAAGGTCCCTGATTACAGGATATCGGGCTTTTTGGGCTCAACCCGCAGAGCCCTGAACCTGGACTCTGCCATAATCCTCAGTGCTGCTTGAAATGGTGGCTTCCAAAATTACTGGGGACACTAACACAGCCCCCCAAAAACTATAATCATAATCCTGAATTGCGAGACCCTCAGAAGGTATCCCTAGTTTTGGGGGAACCCCCCAATTCCGCTGCATAAAAAAGCACGGGCACGGTGCGCCTCCTGCCTCTCTGCCTGCAACAGCAGCTTCATGCTGTTGAGGGCTTAGGGCTTCGTGCTTCACACACTCTAGTTCCAGGGTCTGAGCAAGTGCTTTAGTAAATTTTAAATCACAGGAAGCAAAAAGGCCCTCATGGTAAAACAATGCAGCCAGTAAATCGATAGAGGTCGCTCTAAGCAATGTGCTACATCAAGTCCTAGACCTCAAAAATGATTACTACTGTTGCTACTAGGAATCCTGCACGACCATATTATAGCAAAATAGCATAACCCCATGGTATATCGACCGTAAAACCCGGGTCCCTTGCAGACAAGAAGTTTGGATTCAGGGTCTTGTCTCTGTTCATGGCACCTCGGGATTTGGGCTGAGTGAGTTTGGGCTTTTGGGTCTTGATTTCAAGGCTAAGGGCTAAACCCTAAACCTTTAATCCTCAAACCTAAACCCTAAACCCTATAAACCCTTAATCCTAAACCTGAGAGTTTTTGGGTCTGGGCTATGAGGTTTCCCGGTTTCGGGCTTACGCTTTTGAGCTCAACCCCGAGCTCTAAACCCTAAACCCTAGAGACTTACATGGGAGCTTCTTTTGGGGGATATACGGGGCACATAGGGGCTATATAGGGGTATATAGGGATATATAAGGTTTAGGGTTTCCCAAACTTGTAGGTGTTTGGACTTCACATATGGAGTTCCCATGTAGCTTTAAGACAATAATCGTAGAGACAGGCAGGATCATCCTACCAACATTGTGCCTCAGCGAAAAATATACAACGCATCAAGCTCGGACCTACATTTCATTGAAAGAGGAGTGGCAGTTCTCAAGAGGCTATCTCCGAACCGTCGTACCCTTGTCATACTTCTTCTCAACCTTCTAACTAATGTAAAGGGCTTGTGCTCCGGACATCGTTTCCAGACATCCAAACCCTCTGGGCCAATCATAGGCCTGTTGGTTTTGTTTGCTTCTACCATACCTACCACGCGAAACCTCATGGAGAGCTTGCAATACTTATCACATTCTGAGCACACAGTTCTCCATGGTGAGCCTGAGCTTTATTTCAGATAGTTTGTGTGTCGGCCCAGAACGGTTACGACACTCAGGTGAATCACAAAGCTGCTGCAAGCTACTTGCAACTTTCTCTGGATGTGGGCTTGCTACCCTAAACCCTACACACTAAACCCTACATCGTCAGATGCAGGCGTGAAACTGCTGATAGGCAAAACCCTGCGTGACCGACGTATACCATAGTTTAGGTGGACCCCCCACCCTGCAATAGTGGATGAAGGATTTAAGGTTTAGGTATAGTAGGAATACATGAGGAACCCCATACAATCTTTATTATCCCTCATAGTCCCTATTACTGGGGGGGTGTCCACCGAAAATGTAGTACCATAATTCCTCAAATTTGGCCACATAATCTTGCATGACCGTGACCGTACGTCTACTAAAGCACTATAGGGTTCAGGGTTTAGGGGTTGAGGGGTTTGCGGGTTTAGG
>CAJNIZ010021524.1:0-47355 GCA_905231905.1 Symbiodinium pilosum
TCGGGGCACGTGGTTTTGATCAGTAACCATATATATATATGTATATGTATGCATATATATATATAGATATGCAAAATCTGTACACATATGCGTACACATATGTGGAGCTTAATGAAGGAGCCTAGATGTCTAGATACTAGATAAGTACCCGTATACTTGGCTTAGATCGAGTACCTAAAATGCGCCTTAGAAAGATGATGGCAAGTATCTCGGCTCTTGCATTCCCTGCGGAAGTCTTCCATGCTTTGCAAGCTACTTACCACGTCCCCAAACCCTATAACCCTATAAACCTAAACCCTAAGCCCTAGGCCCTAAACCTATATACCTATAAACCCCAAGCAAGTACTGAATATGTAGGTTCTCAACACTCAAGCTTATCACCTTCAGGACAGCTCCAGCAAGGACCTGCGGCCCTGGACACAGCGACACTGAGGCCTTCATTTGTCCTGAGGAAGATGGGTTGCTGTTAAATAACTTAGTTTAAGTTATGATATTGTACTGCCGTCAAAACTCCTTGAAAGGGGTGGTTATATTGGGGATTATATAGGGGCCTTCGGGGGCTACTGAAAGGTATACTAGGAGTTTAGAGTGATTATAGCTCATATATTGAAGCCCTATTATCTACTATCTTCTCATAATATGGTAACTTCATTGAAGTTCCTTACCAGCAACCCAGGGAGATGGGGATATTTTAACCTTGGAGGAAAGGCCCTGAACGTGGCAACTCTGGGGAACACGGTATACCGTGGGGGGTTGTGTCTACCAGGCACACAGGGATCCCCCAGACGAGGACATGTGAGGCAATTGCTTGCACTAAGCTGCACAAGGCCGATAAGGCCTTAGAATTCCTGCCCAGCCTATACCATCCCTTTGCACTTGCATGGCCTCCCTTTAACACGACACTTTCATTCTTGGATCTTGTCTTTGCCAGGTCCGGCATTTGGGCCAGTCTGGCTTGCCTGACGCTGGGCTTCTGAGTAAACCTAGCGTCATCGCTCTGTCAACAAGGACCAACTACCCAAAGTGCCAAAAGCACTTAAACCCTGAATTCGTTGAAGACCCTAGCACATACCAAACCAACAGAATATAGAAGACTGTTGTGCAACATGCCCAACTGCAACCTAGGAGGAATCATTTCCTCACCGGAGCAACTGGCGCCCCGCGAGAGAAGGGAGGTCTTTGGAGGGAGTAGGGTTTAGGGTTTAAGGTTGACGGTTATGGGCGGGTTTGGGGAGGGCGGGGTTTAGAGACTTGTGGTGAGAGTTCAGAGTGGGATAGACTTGCAAGAGTAATGCGCCACCAGCTTTGAGATTCAGGGTCGCGGCTTCATCGCTGGGGGGCTCACACTGTTTCATCGCTTCGGGCTTGGCTCCAGGGCTCAAGTTGGAAAGTTAGGACTTCAAGTTTAGGCCTAACAAGAGCTTGCTGATGGTCGAGGGAACGCTTGCCCAAAAAGCTGCAAGCATGTGAGTCTTGGCTACCTCCTGACGTAAAAGCCAACATAGTCACCAATACAGTGGTCCTAGATTCCTCATATGCTCATGGTATAGGGTCCCTCACATAAACGTCAAGATGATATTGATGTCTATGTAGGCCCCTGGGTTACTTGAGTCTTTGAAGGCTGTGGCTTTATAAGGCGAGGTGAGGTGGCTTAGTGAGATTATAGGGAGAATCAGATGAAAGAGAAACTGAGCACCTAATGGAACCTTTTTTTCAGCTTTTTTTGGATTTAAAGCTTAGCCTGTACTTTATTGGGTCAGGGATAATGGGGATAGTTGAGGTATTATCTGGCTGTTAGGGAGTTTATGTAAACTTACAATGCCCCCCTTATCCTCCAAGTAAACCCTAACCCGCGAACCGCTGAATACTAAGTCCTACACCCCAAAACTGTAAGCGGTGAACCCCTCCTGAGGCTGGAAACCATGAAGCCTTCAACACCTGCACCTATACGCACTAAACCCTAAACCTAAACCAAGTGTATACATTACATATATATATATACACATACATACATGTCTATATATATATATAGTACTACCTTTGCTCCCATTTTACACACCCTAAAACTAATATATCCCTATATACCCCTTATAAAACCCTAAGCTCGCTAGGAGATCCCGTTCAGTGGCGCGAGCTGGGAAAAGGCCCCTGGGCCATTCTTGGATCTTGGAGAAGGGTGTGATGTGGAGGCTGTTGAATTAGAATGGGGCTTGGGGATGTGTATGACAACAGTGTATCCCGAGGGCCCCAGTTACCTAAATAATGGGAACTGGTCACTATGTACCCTATAGTTCCATAGCCCATAACCTGCTATTTGGTAACTGGAAGCCCTAGGTATTATGTTTGGATTGCATACGCATAGTAAGGGGCTAATTTTGCCAATCCTTGCTTCCACTGCGTTTAAATCCTTGGAGCTTTTAAGTCCATACTGAAAACAGAGCTTCATTACAGGTTTTCTGAAAGTCTCAAAGGTCCTTAGTAAGTGCCAAATTACCTATACTTTGGCTTCAACTCGTGTGCTTAGAGATGCCTGATCTCTGTTCATGGCCCGGCCTTGCCGGGTTCATATGGGGAGTTGCTAGGGGTTGGAAATGCCCATGCAGAGATTTCACTTCCCCATCAAGACAGACTCCTATATCAAATGGCAGCAGCCATTCAGGGCTCACTGTTAGAGGGCTGGGCTTGATTGCTGTTGAAACCACACTCGACAGAGGAAGATGGCTTTATGAGCTTGGGACGTTTCATGTATCTTGAGCGTTGCAGCCCTATGCAGGGTGAAGACCTTGCCACACACACCATATGTCCCAATCGTCACAACCCTAGCTCCTAAATCCTGGACACTAAGCCGTACTCTAATGTTTGAATAGACCGTCATGAACGTCCTTTACACACAGCTTGTTCTAAGTCCCCAGGGCCGCAGCCCCAAATCCTACACCCTCGCCCGGACTCTAGGGCCCACAGGGCCCTCACCCCAACCTCTGAAACACATAATCTGGAAGCTACACTTTTTTGGAAATTCCGATTGCAGCTAGTATGACCTCTGTTTTCTTAATCTCGTCTTGGCATCGCAGCTTCAATTTTCGCTACTTTGATCGCCATCTGATTGCTCTTCTTACTGGCAGCAAAATCCACCAGTATGCTGTATAAGATAGACTTCTTCAACTTGTTATCTTCTTATCTTGTTGATGTAAGGTTTGTGGACTTGAAGTCGAGGCCTTCTCTTCCCCTGCAGCAGCCGTCGGAGTAGTTTCGGCCCCTGTGAGCGCCTCACATGCCCTACGTGCCCTGGATGTGCTGAAGGAGCCGTGTTCAGGGTTTAGGGCCTCGAAAGGGTTGAACAGGGGATGGGTGAAGGCTTGAAAGGGTACTGAAGAAATCATACAGGGGTTGGGGCTTAGGATGAGGACTTTGCAGGCTTTTCAAAACGTAACATAGGTCGTGTTCTGGGATACTTACCGCCCATCTTGAAGTCTTGAGCTGCCTAGCCCTTGTCGTGGTGTGCCCTTTTTTGATGTCTCCCAATATAAATTACTTTGGACATTCCATGCAGTCTCTGCGTTGCCGCAGGTACTACATGGGTCTTGGACATCCGAGTAGCAGCTCTTCTTGCCCTCAGCAGCAAACACGGCGTGTAAACTCCTAAATCCTGGGCCCGAACTCCTCAACCCAACCCATAAACCGTCGAACCCTAAGCAACCAAAATCCACAACCCTCCTCCCACCGAGGTATCTGGGTGAAGCGGTAGGAAGCGAGCTTCAGCACGACGTGCTTGTAGCCATCATGGGCCTCGTCCACGGCGTGGAGTGACTTTGCCACTGTCTTCAGCCTGCCCCCGCCCGGAAAGGATGATCCTGGTGGGGGTTCTATATTTGAGGTGGTGTTCGCGACGCTGGGGATAGAGCAGTACTATACAAGTGTATTGTGAAGGGTTTCTTTGCATGGGTGGTATTTTTCACCGTGTCATGTGTATGAGATTCTGCAAGAAAAGGTTCTGGATGTTCCAGAAAGCCAGGGTTAGGGCCCTAATCAAATGAGTCGTCTCCTTGGTGAACTGCACTTCCTTGACGCTCACAGCCCGGTTCTTCGAACTCAGGCATGAAATCCATGGCCGATTCGGGACCTAGAAAGGGAGCTTTGAAAAGAGCCATGGTTTCAGTCTTTGTTAAGTTTGTTCGACCAGCCCCCATTTCGCCCTAACCTCCCTCGTGCCAGCTCTTGAGGACCGAAGTCCAAGACATCGGTGTGGCCTCCGATCCACCACCGCCCTGGCTGCGGGAGGAGAAAGATAAAGCCGCCGAGGTAAAGGACAGGCTCGGAGCAAAGCATGACAACAATGATGCCAGTAATTCCTCAATGTCATTGCTCCTGTCGTAATTACCTACCATCCTCATTCTTCGCAAGAACGTAATCACGAGCACCAGCAGCACCAGCACCAGCACCAGCAGCACCCAGTGAAAGGAGTCCCTCACGACCGATCGGCTCAACTGGGAAGCATTTCTGGATGCTCTGGGCCTGAAGCTTGGCTCGGCTTAATTCAGGTCATGTTATCTTGCTTGTAGCTCTTTGCTTGGGGATGGTTCTGAAATATACCCCTATACCGTGATAGGGACAGTCTGGAATCCCCAAGTATCCCTTGGGTCCCCAAAGGGGCCGCTCTATTGAGGATTCTGATAATTGCTTACCGCCTTGAGGCAGCAAGGAGAACAGGCCTACAGAAATCTTCTGGCTGCTCTTCGGGGGATGTTCGAGAGTCCTGAAAGCGTGACTACGACGTACCTCCAAGATATCTCTAGCATAGGGACACTAAATGCGCTTCTACAAGGGCCGCCATGAAGAGAGGCCGGAATTCCAGACGTTCCCTCTGACTTGGCTAACTTGGCGACCCATGCCCATAGTGCTGTGCCCCGTCACCTGCAGGTTTCGTGTTGTACGTGCCAGCATTGGCGTTTGTCTGAAACACCAACAGAAGTTAGCTTTCACGTTGCTACGCCGTATCCCAGACTCTCCGGCCTCAACCTTCAAGCCTACATTCCAAACTTCAAGCCCTAACCCCCAAAGCTTAGACACAGAAGCTCAAAGCGCATCTCAACATTAGAAAGGAAACCGCTGTCGCCATGCACATCGCACCGCAAGGCAAAGCCACATGTGGGAGTTTTCACGCTTGAGGGCTCTCAAAACTAATTAGCGTAGACTGGCCCACATGTGCCAGTGCCCCTGTCTCTGCCACGATGTTGAACAGTAGTTCAGTTGTGGCTCGCTTTTTGGGGGTTGGGTTCAGGAAGTTCTCATACTTGCAGCTCTCCCTCTTAGCATGTAGTCCGATGTGAATATCTTTGGTAACCCTAGAAATCCAAGTAGACAAATAGTACCTACATTGGGCCCTAAAGTCCATAGAGATTACATAGGACTATCTGGATTTTCTTGTAGGGAAATAGGGAATATAGCCCGTATACGACTACATATTTCCCTGATTCCCTACAGACCCCCAGTGAGCCTTGGGGGCAAGTTTGAGACCCATGCCCTGCGAACCATCCAACCCCAAGCCCTAAACCCTAAACCCTAACATGAAGGCCTTCGGACTGGCCTTTAGGGTTAAGGGTTTAGGGTTTAGCTTCGGGGTCCGGCCACGTGGTCCAGGCCCGAAGGATCCAAAATAGCACGTTAACATAGGTAATACTTATATAATATACGGGTTATATAGGGCTAATGGAAAGGAACATGGAAACTACTATCGAGGGTTTAGAGTTTAGGTAGTACTTATAATATGTGGGTTATATAGGGCTAATGGAAAAGTAAATGAAAACTACCATTGAGGGTTTGGGGTTTAGACTCTAGGGTCCCCTGGTAGGTATTATTTGTAACTTGGATCCCTAGCAAAGGGTACAGGGATTTTGCCTCAAGGTTGCGGGTTCTGGGTTGCTAATGGCCAGCAGCCTCAATCTAAGACGTCAGAGGTAAAGCGCTAGTCTGGGCAAGGGATCAGAAAGACTCACTCTACCTCACCCTTAGCTGGTAGGTTGCATGGGTTTAGGGTCTAGGGTTGCTGGTAAGTAATGTGGGAAACAGTCCCATCTTAGCTTACTTTCAGGTTCTGATAAGGTTATAAAGCTACCAGACTATGAAGTTTGATTTTTAAAGCGTTGTCAGACTTCAGGCGCCAAGGCCGTATCAGTACTGACAGATACTCGACCGTATTCCAGGTTCTAATGTCTGTAGAACACCCCCCTCCACCCCCACGCCCATGATTTGCAAATATTCCCAGTTCATATATAGAATTCCATAATAAAGGTTCCATAATGGGGGGCATTTGATTCTGGAGTCCTGCTGCGGTAGTCTTATCCTGAAGCAGTCTGGCAGCACAGGGAAGGACTAGTTCCTTGAGAGACCTAGTATGCACAGAGAAGGTAGGGACTTGGACTGCTGGGGAAGACAGGTACGGCTGCCGAAGCCTCTATGCACGTGAAACTTTCCAACCCCTCAAGCCCACAAACATAATTTGCCCTAGAGTTTAGGCCGCATGTTCAGATTACAAAGCCACACAATCCAAGAGAAACAGCTTTGCAATACATGTAAACAGCAAGTATATAACCCCAGTATTTACCCTAATATTATGCCAATATAACCCTAATACAACCCCAAGGCAACCTACCCTGGCTCAGGTGGCTGGCACCCTCCTGACCATTGACCTCGGCTGGCGCTTGTCGAGTTCAGTGTGGTGGAAGGCTGCCACGGCATCCAAGCAAGCCCTGGAATACGTGGAGCCTTGGCTGTGATGACACCAACTTTTTAGGACCTTGTGCGAGTGTATGTTCCAGTGGCAGTGCTTCATCATACGACCCTACTTGCAAGCATTAAGCTCTGCCGCTGGGAGTGAACCCGCCCAACCTTAAACCCTTTATATCCTGATCCATCAACCAACCTGTCATCGTGAACTACCTCGTGTCAGAAAGTCGTAAACAGTTGCTTCACATTCTTCTAAACAGACCCCAGAATGGATCCTCTCAGTCGTTTCACTGAAGGAACGGCGCCTCAACGATGCCGACCGCGTGGAGATTACTTGGCTCAAGCAACTTCGGACCCCCGAGCGCGTGGAGGTCTCGGAGACTTGGTGGCCGTTTTACAAAATCAGGCAAATCAGGGTAGCAGACTGATTAGTGGTTGAAGGATGTGAAGACCTCTTGGCGAGCGACAAGCTCTTGATGATTGCGTGTAGTCAGCCCAAGCTCAAGACAAAGAGGTTTGAGACGATAGGGCGCAACAAACGTGCGTAACAAGGGAATGGAGGTGAGGTGTGGGTCGGTCCCGGCAACAAAAGGACATCACGAAGTTAGATTCAACAAATGTTTTTACCCCCGGGTCCTCCACGCGTATGGGGGTTCCAGGCTCTAGGGTTCCTTTATGAAATTGAGTCTCTGACATGAGTTTGCTACAATATCTTGCTTCCTATGTAAGGAGTCCCAATCCCCCTCTAAAGCCCCCAACTGTATGGGCTTGTACACTCGCTGCCTGAATCGCTAGAAAACGAATTGCCTCCTAGCCCCTATGTAGTTGTTATCATCCTCAAGGATACAGGTATTTGGGTTATTTGTAAAGAAATGCCACAATCTCAATGTTTTCTGATGCCAGAAACCATCGAATTTGAAGGTACTTCGGCCCCTAGGGTGTACAATGCTTTGATGCACCTGGAGTTTCTGGTGACTGAGGCCCAGCTCTCGAAGTACCTGAGCCGCTCAAACACCCAAGACCTCAGACCCTAAAGCTAGCACTCGAGTCCTTAAACCCTAAACTGGATCAATGTTAGGGACCCTTTATACTTCGTGGGGTATGGGATTCCTTATGTTCATTTAAAAAGGACAATTTTCTTCCTGGAGTCATGTGGGCTAACTACAACCAACAACAAAGACCTCAAACCCGAAACCCCAAATCCTAAACCCTAAACCCTGAATCCTGAACCCTAAATCCTAAACCCCAAACCCTAAACTCTAAACCCCTAACCCTCAAACCTAATCTTAACTCATTGGATCCAGGAGCTTTTCCTGCGAAGTGCCTACGTCCGCTCCTGGGCTGTGCTTATGGGATAGTATTGGGGTAATGGAAAACAAAATGCAAACTACTGGATATACACATATATATATATACAGATAGATAGCATATATAGGGATAATGGAGCTGAAGATGGAAACTATTACATAGTATGTTGCGATGGAAAAGAAAATGGAAACTACTATATAGTATATTGGGCTTATATAGGGAATATGGAAAAGAACATGGACACTACACTATAGTATATTGGGGGTGATATAGGGAATAATGGAAAAGAACATGGAACATGGAAACTACTAAATAATAGATTGGGGTCATAGAGGGATAGCGGAAAAGAAAGTGGAAAGTACTAAATAGTATATTAGGGTCATATAGGGATAATGGAAAAGAGCATGGAAACCACGATTGTCTTCTTCAAAACACTCTGGATTATGGCTCCCACGCGTGGATCTTTCAGGGGCTTTGTTGGGGAAGATGGAGATCTTGATTGATAAATGTTCTTGGGGATAGCGGCGCACCAAGTATGCGGCCTTCCCACCACTCTTGATGGCTGAAGCTGGACGTTTTGGCTTCAATAGACTGGGTGCTTACTGTGAATGTCGTTAAAAAGCCTGGAGTGTGTGTGGGTGTGTGTGACTGCTTCCTTCAGTGGTTCGACTGCTGTGGGACGAAAAAACCTGCATTGAAAGACAGACATGCGGAGCACTTCTGTGACGTTTTTGGGGGTGTGCCAGAAATGCGTCAAGAGATTTTTTCTAAAGTAGCAATGTTGAGCCATGAGAAACAACACCCCATATTCCTACATGTAGTTCCTCTGTGACTGTAAGTGTTGCAGCTGAAGGTGTCTAGGTTTAGGGTTTAGGCTCTACTTCTCGCAGAGCAGGAGATCATGCTTGCCCTTCGCGACTCTTTACATTTTTGTCAACCTCCCTACGCCTTCAACTCTCAACCCTCGTCTTTACAGTACTGTCTAAACCCAAAACCCACCCCCACCCCAAACAAAAAAAAAATCCTATCCTCTAAACAATTAACCCTAAACCCTACATAATCCCCTGTCTCTAGGTTCCAGGCTAACCCCCCAAAATAAACCCTAAGCCCTAAACCTTAAACCCTAGAATACTTGAAGCCCTAAACCCTACATAACCCCCTTTCCAGGCTATGGGGGTCATTACCTGCCTTACATGGAGCTGCCTCAGTGCCTTGCTTCCGGGTGTCCGAGTTTACTGGCTAGGGACTAGGGTTCAGGGTGTTAGGGTTTTGGGGTTTAGGGTTTTGGGGTTTAGGGGTTTAGGGTTCAGAGGTTTAGGGTCTAGGCGTTTAGGGGTTGAGACGTTTAGGGTCTTGGGGTTTAGGGTTCATGCTTCAGGGCAGCAGGTTGTTTTCAGCTCCTCAGATCTTCTGCCTGACCTATAATATTCCTGCCGTGAGATTTTGTTTAGCAAAGTTAGCTTTCTTGTTGGTAAGGATCAGGGAATGCGACCTAATAAGATTCACGGTAAAACGCTGGGGGAACAGAGTCTGAAGGCTTCAAGATTTGATGAACTCCCTGAGCCCGCTGCAATGCACACCCAGGCTGGCGACTAAACAGATCTTTCATCCTAGATCCCAACCAGTGGCTCCTCAACATTACTTGCAAGATGTCATGAGCCAAGTGCATGCCATTCGAATCGAAATTGCCAAGACTAATTCCATGCACTATCAGGGGCTGAGAAGTCTCTAAAGGAAAGTTTGGTGAAGGTTCCCATATAGTTGTTCTTTGGCCATGGTTTGCCAAGATTTCCTCCCCGACGTTAGGCATGCCTCCGTCACCAGCGTAGAGCAGTTCCTGGGCGTGGTCCTCATATGCCACCATACAGGCTTGCTACTGTGGATGGAAGAAATCTTGCACCAGGTTTAATTCCCTAATCCCCCAGGATTTATTTATACCCTGAGGATCCAAATAGCTAAATAGCCCAACGTAGGTAACATTTAATAGGTAACATTTAGAGACTTTAGGGCCCAGTAGGCAGTTATTACCCCAAACCCTGGACACTGCTCAGACGCCCCCCCATGTAGACCCTTTTGGGGAGGATACTGCCAGCCCAAACAGAAAACCATGCCAAACCGAAGTACACATGAGTCTTTGGAGCAGCCTTACCAGGAGCCTTCTTCCGAAAATCCTATGTGCTACACCTTCAACACGAAAATCAGACTAGCCCTAAAACCTAAACCTGAACCCTTGCACCCTAAATCAGAAACCCTAAATCCTCAACCCTCACCCCTCAACCAAAAACCCTGAACACAGAAACACAGACGAACATCTCTCTCTCTCTATATATATATATATTCTCATATATTTTACCATAATGAGTCTACGCTATATATATACACACAGTGTACAACCCTAGACACTAAACCCTAAATCCCTAAGCCTCTACATCCCTAAACCCCTCAGCCCTAAACCCCGGAACCCTAAACCCTTAAAATGCCCTCAACCCCTAAACCCTAAACCCTAAACCCTAAACCTTAAACCCTAACCCCTAAGCCCTAAACCCTAAATCCTAAACCCTAAACCCTAAACAACCCATGAACCAAAATCTGCAGCCCAGGAATGATGCCCCCACGAGCTGTCTGGCCTGCCTGAGACCCTGCTGAAGTCCTAAAATCAGAATTCAGGGTTTAGGGGTTTATGGGTTTATGGGTTTAGATTTTGAGGTTTAGGGGTTATCATAAGATTTGGCAATTTTGTTGGTGATTATTCTGAGAGCGTGGTAACCCCAACCCGCAAAATTAGGACTCTATGACAGTCACATGATAGTTATATGGCAGTGGTCCTGCCCGTAATATTAGATGCTGAGGTGGTGATTCCCTCCGACAACATTATCTTTGGGTCAGTGCCTCTAAGCCAGGCTTCTTCACCCGCCCTGAACAAATTCTCTCCCTCAACAATGGAAGGGGGTTTCCCAAACTTAAAGGTAACTTTCTGGGCTTCCCATAGCAATGAGTATATTATATTGGGGTCTAATCAAAGTCAAGGAAACAGGCCCTGCAAAGAAGGGTGGTTAGTGAGTTAGGCACCGTCTCGGTTATAGTTCAATTTCAAACTAAGGCCCCTACAGACAGGGCCTTTCGAAGATTTCGCAAAATGCTAATGCCCTAAACCCTGAGCGTATCTTGGTTCCATGTACCTCCCAAACCCTAAACCCTAAACCCTTCTGAGCCCATTGAGGAGAAGGCTTGGCGTGGCTACGGATCTCTCTGGGAGTGGACTACGGAAGTGTTTGCAGGCCTATGGGACCGTACCAGGTCTTCCTGGAAATGTTATTGCTATTATCATGATTACCACTATTACTACTACTGTTTTGTTTAACTAGCATTACTACTGTTTTTACTAGTATTGCTATTATCACTATTATTACCATTTACTAGTATGACTATTACTCACTTCTTCGACAACTACTATTGCTGCAGTAGGCATCCCAGTTCTGGGGATCCATAATTTGCAAAATTGGCGTATGTCGCGACAGGTCCGTGAAAGAAGGGTCTTCTGCCATTTGTAGGACCCGAAGGATCTGAATAGCCCAATGTAGGTAGTCATTATAGACTTTAGGGTCCGATGTATGTATTATCTGTATACTTGGATCCCATGTCCTTCTGCGCCTTCATGAAGGAGATGCGTGCCCGTAACACTGCGCAATCCCATATAATCTAATCCCACTGTGAGGAGGTTGGAAGACTCATCTCGCACGGTAGCTTTCGTAGAGGCCAGTCTAGGCATGCCCTCATTATCCCAGGGTTTGGTAGTCTTGATGCTGAGGTTTACGGTTTAGGGCTTAGGGTTAGTGAGAAGCCTCCCACATCCTCTTATTACCAATAATCCGAATGCGGCAAACCCCTTACATGATGTCCAACCCACATACCTCCCCACGTGCTCGCATCTGAATTCTCAACCAGAACTTGAAACAACACCATTTTCAGCAATCCAGATCCCACCTGAAGCCCGATGATTATCTTTACCTATCCATCATCAAACTTATATCTTGGTGAGCGTGTGAGAGAGAGAGAGAGAGAGAGAAAGCAGTACCTGTTCAATCCTCGCAATGATGCGCAGTTAAGCCTCTAGGACGAAACCACCAAAACTCAAGCCTTGGAACTTCCACTTCAACAAGATTTCCTTTGATGCCTTCCGGAAAATGTCCGGTTGACAGTTGCCTCTGGGGTGAAATGACTCCCAAACGTATGCACTGTACCTACAACTGAAAGCTCAGATCTCAAACATAGAAGACTGCAGCGTGCTCTACTTACTCACTGCCACTAGTTGACCACGATCCTGAATATTTTATGCACGGCGAACCTTCTCGGACAGATGTTTTGTCGTTGCTTTCTGAGGCGCTTGCATCATCACCACGCCTTGTCCAACCCTACATCTTTGACCTACTGGGGTTTAGTGGGGAATGAGGGAATATGTTATACAGGGATTTTATTGAGGATTAAGGCCCTTCTTCCCCGCTAACTACCGCTATGCGGACCAACATCTGCTTTCATTTGTCCACGCTGGGATGCCATCCTCGACTGGTGCGCCTGGCATGTTTTCTTGTGCTGTGAAGCACCGTGCTGTGATAGTTTCCTTCTGCAAGAACCTAAGAAGGCAACCTACATGAGCGGCAATGTTCAACTTTTGGGGCTTTGGATCAAGCTGTCTTTGTTGGATGCTTAGTAGCACGCCGCAATGGCCAATGAATGTGTGCGGCGCTTCAGGGACCAACTCGACTCGTGTGATCTGGCGAAGAGCAGGCTGAGCACGGAAGTAGACTTTTTGCAGCGACAGATTGAAACTGTGCCTCCGGGCCCGGAAACAACGGAGGACATGAAAGACAAACTTGGCTTCATTAAAGGTGTCATCGAGGCATACAAGGCCACCAGGAGAGTGTACAAGATGAAAGACCTAGCCAACGATGCTCAGAACTACGACGAACTTCCAGAAGGTCCGAAAAAGGACGAGTTCGACCGGATCTAGGACAAGATGACTGCCCATCTGAATAAGATGGAGCTGCAGATGTACATGATTCTTGGTGTGGAGAACTCGTGGTTCCATATCCGAGTCCATGAAACCAGGCGCTGGGTCAAGCAGAACCCATACAAGGCTGCAGGTGGACTGTTTGCGTGGACTGCTGCCTTTACAGGTTTGTGCACATTCCTCTACCAGACTGGGGTTACCGGGTTCAGTGCACTTGGTTTGTTGGAAGGAACCATCACTGTGGGAAAGATACTGTTGACTAGCGCGAGTACGGCCTTGTGCATTGGAATCTTGGCGATTGGGATCGCGTACTTTGTGTGGCAATGGAAAGAGGAGTCCTGTATTGGTGTCACGAGAGCTGAGAAATACATGCAGGACGTGCATCGCATGGTGGCACTCATTGAACACCTTCCAAATGATGCGTTCGACAATCAACTTGATCACATGATCGCAGCCTCTGACAAGCTGATCAACGAGCTTCCCATAGGTGAAGATCAGAAGTGCCGCATTTGCCTGAAGGAGGGAAAGGACGTGATTGCCCCAGTGAGAGCGCCACGGTGCGACAGTCACCACTACATGTGCAAGTCTCACTGGCAAGACTACATACAACATCCTTGCGGCAGGAAGAAGTCTTGCCCGGTCTGCCGGAGGTAATAAGGCTGTCACACGTGCCTGACATCATGTAAGAGAAGTAGTCCAGAAGTCGACGCCATGAACATGCGTTGGCTGGCTCTGTGGTACGGAGCTGGTCTTCGGGTGCATGAGCTAAACAGCTTTGAACAAACAAATCATTTCCAAGCATGAGAAGCGGCTTTTTTCCTTGCAGGGAACAACTCTTCCACTGTGGATGGAGAAAAAGGCTACTGCTGCCCTTCAGTGCGATGCCGTAGCTTGCAACAAATTCCACTGATTTCGCACTGCAGCACACGCCTTGTGATACCTAACGCAACTTGCCTCCTGGCCAGGTCTACGTTGACCTGGTCATCAACAATGTTGTGCCCTGGGTGTCATGTTCGTACTAATATTGGGGTAATATTGGGATAATGAATATAAAATGGAAACCACTAATTATGGGGCGCAGCTGTACAAAATCTCGACTTTCTGCCAGGTCCTCGAAGGAAGGGCCTGCCACGACCTCAGCGTCTACGCCGATGTCTTCGTGGCCCTGGCGTCGCTGCCCAAGGTGGGCTGCTTGCCCCCCAAACGTACCAAGGATAGTAGTCATAGTCATACTATGACGAATGACAATCATAGGTGGTTTTGAATAGTCCGCTTATAATTTCTTGCACAGATCCCCCACAAATCTCCATCTCGTTTGTCATATCGATGGGGTCCCTCGGGTTTCCCTTTTGAGTAACATGAATGTATACATATATACATATTCATATATACATATGTCCATAGGGATCGTCTTTTTGCCGAAGTTATTATCGTTATGAAGAGATGTAGCATGCGCAAGCGCCTCTGTGGGGCCCCTTGTATAGGCGAGAACCTTGCTAGCTCATAGTTACCTGTGCGAGGGTCTGGTTGTTCTTTTGAACCTTAAGACCTCGCATTGTCTGAAATACGTTTAAGAAACTGACAACTTGTCTTTGAAGAGGGAAGCTCCCGCTCAGGTGGGCATACAATCTAAGCTCCAAACGCAACATCATCCAAACCGTAAACTGAAACGGATGCTAGCCTGCAGACATGGAACTTACAATCCTACGCGCCGCACAAGTGCGAGCTGAAACTGACAATTAAACTTAGCCGAATCTTGAGTCCCGAACTTCAGCCGCCAGAATTCTACAACAACCCTGCGAATCCTAAGCCTCAACTCCACCACCTGCAACCCTCAGCAGTACACCCAGAAACCCTGTGAACCTTTCAATACCTCGCCCTTGCAAGGACGAACAAGCATCCACAGGCAGCTGGGGTGCCCAGGCGAGAGAGTTGTTGAAACACATTTGGGGGTTTCCCAAAATTAGGGGTACCATATTGGGGGTCCCAATAAGCATTGTAGTATTTTGCGGTCTATATTGGGGTCTCCCTATTTTGGGAAACTACCATTTCATGGGTTCGACTGTGTTGAGGGCTTACTAGTGCTTGAATGGGAGTGGGGGAGCCTACATTGGGCTATTTGGATCTGTAGGGTTTGTAGAATTGTCTCGTCCTGAAATCGCAGGTGTCTCCAGGAAAGACGAAGATTTTCGTCCCACCCAACAGCTTCCGAAGAGCGGAGGAGTGCGTGTGGACAGACCATGGTAAGGCCACCCTTAGGTGGCTCTGTGGACACTTGGCTCATGATCCAAATTCCTTAATTAAAGGGGTGTATATACGGGGCATATATGGGTGGCTGTCAAAATAATGGTTCCTTTTTGGATCCCTATTATAATACGGCACGTTATATTTAGGGTACCCAAAAGGGGACCATAATTTTGACAACCACCCATATATATATATATATGTATATGGGGGTTTAGGGTTCAAGCTCACCCTTTGGTGGCTTTGTGTACACTTGGCAGTTTTCCCATATATAGACCCTAACATATGTCAATCCTTATGCTAGGACGCCCAGAAACGTATGCCCAGGTTTTGGGAAGCCTCACTTGACTCCTCTGGTCAGCTGTCATCCTTCTTGATTTTGATCAAGGTACATACCTGGAGATTTTGGGTGTTTGTAAGGGTCACGGCTTTGGTTCCCCTTTTGAGGTACTGTATGTACACCTAACCTATCATGGGGATGCTTGGCTTCTTCGTTCTGATGTTCAAAGCCTTGAACCTAAATTGAATGGTGCACCACATGAAGTGCACTAAGGCCAGCAACAGCTCAGACATGTAAGATTTAAGTTTTCGGGTCTAGAGTGAACGTGGCGTAAGGTTGCCATCACCACTGTCTGCAAACCTTGATGTGTATCTCAAACATTTCGCTCCAAACCCAATGTTCCAACCACTTATTTATCTAATATATACCAGCCCTACATGATCCCTGTGTAACATACTCATACGCCTATTCATGACCGGTGCACAACATCGTCCTCTTAGCTAGCCGTAAAAGCCCTCCCCCTATACCCCTTAACCCTATAAGATTCATGGATTCCCCTGCTTCCCGCCCCCTACTCTACCCCCCTTCCCCCGGTTGGCCCTACCTGGGCTTGATTAAGCTTCTTTCACCTTTCGAGGAAGCCAGGGGCAGAAGTATGGGTGTAGTATATAGGGGTACCCAAAATTAGGGGTACCATTTTAGGGGTCCCAAGGACTATAGTATTTTGGGGTCTTATTTTTGGGAAACCACCATATAGGGGTACCCATGAAGGATATGTGGCGCTGCAGCCCGAGTACGGGCGCTTCGGCAGCAGTTGCCGCACCTGGCTCCTCGGGCCTCACGTGGCCGTGCGCCAGGACCTTCAGGCCTTGGAGGCCTACCGAACAGAGGGTCAGGGTTGGCGAGTAGGGGGGGGGGTTTAGGGATTATAGGGAATTAGGGTTTAGGGACTTAGGATCACGGAGCATCAGGTTTGCATGATTTAATCAGTTTGAGGGTTTTCACTGGCTTTTCAGGCGGTTTATTCGGCAGGAGAAAGGGGTCAGCTACGTTGATTGGCGCAGTCCTGCATAATGGGCCGTGGCAAACGGAGTAGCTTCATCAGCTGTGGGAAATTTAAGCATGTGGACGCCTAGGGTTATCGTGCGATAGCCCCTATATGCCATAAAGTATGCAAAGGCATATGAACCAGTTTCTTCCAAAAGAGAGAGAGAACACAACCTTCCTAACCCCTGAACTGCCGCGTTTGTTCATTCACCCTGAGCCCAAACACCCTAAACCCCGAAACCTCTTTTAACCGTGATGTTTTGGGGCTGCAAAGTGGGATCGTCGCACCGCGCTTGCGTGCTGGCTCCTCTCCTGGAGTATCACTCGGCCCAGGAGAGGCCGCTCCTTCAGCTTGTAGAGGCCCTAAGTCATCGAACTACCATAAACGTAAATAGATTCAAATATGCAGACCCTTGCAGATATAGATATATATATATATACAGGAACCCTTCTGGGCTTAAGTTCAATTTCATTTTGGTTTGAATCCTGCAGAGAAAGCTTTGTCACTCACTAAGCAAATCTTAACAGAGGACTGTCCTGGAAGCCTCAGCCTACATCCAATCTTCAACCAGCTTCGGTCTCGAAGTGATCTCTGTCACCCAGTTTCCTTCACCCCGTTCAGCGGCTCGTCCGCCATTGCCTTCTCCCCTACCCTAACCCACTGAATGCTAGAACTTTCGAATTAATTCGGAAATTGCGCGTTCACAACCATGTCCACTATGAAGGTTAAAGCCCGAGTGCTTCTGATCTGTTAAAGAATAAGCTTCCAAGCTGCAACAAGAAGCCTTGAATAGACGGCATAACATCCCAACGCGTGCCGGAAGCGATGGCACCGGGATGCGAGCTGACAGCCGACCATTTCGATGAAATCGTGATCGAACTGCATGCTGCGGTGGACAGCACTTGGGCTCATGTTTAGGCAGGCAAGCGGCTTGAACCTAGGCCTTTCCTTAAGGGTCCAAGTACCCAAGAATTCAGTACTTGGGTTTTGGATAATTTGCAATTGTAGTGCAGCTGTTGGGCAAGTATATGACTATTGGATGTGGGACGCTTAGGGTTTAGTGGCTCCTGGTGGGCTACAAGCTTAGATTGCTCTAGCGGAAAGTCTCCCTGGGCACAGCAGATGTTGATTCAGAATGTCTTTCAACTGAAGACCTTCTACTTTACGGGGGTGGCTGGCAGCCAGTCTCGCGCCACACTCTGCAAAAGTTAGATTCTGGCAGTGTTTGCTGACAATGGGGCACGAGGAAGGATTGGAATCAACACATGCATGGATTAAGTCTCCCAATTTGCATGGTTCTATTGTCAGACCGAGTGCCGTAGAAGCTTGCAGGAGGCCATCGCACATGTTGGGGACTTGATGCAGCGGAAGGGCTGACGTGTTCATGATAGGCTGACTTTTTCCCACACGCCTGGAACACCACATGTTTCAGCGTCCAAGCTAGAGTGCTTGCAGTCTACCACAGCTTCCCCTATTCTTCCCCTTACCCTTCAAGGTCTCGTGCGCTCAAGAGGGCATGTGCAGAGCTCCAAAGTATCGTGCCTGCACCTGGAGAGCGGAACTCATTAGAAGGGCTGCGAAAGTCAGGGCTCGCCCTAAGGATCCCAAAGCCCCAATTTAGGTGACGTTTGCAGACTTTCGGGCCCAATGTAAGTTCTATCTGTATACTTGCATACCCAGGGTCATGTTTAGAAGAGTAGTTCATACGATCATGTTGCACAGCTGTCTGCTTTGTCCAAAGCGTTGTCCGTCTAGGCCCGCTATGCGAGCGTTGTTACTCTTTCTCTCGTTTGGAGGTGCGGCTTCAATTGGGCTGGTGTATCAAGTCATGAAGCTACCTGAGTGCAAGTGTCCTTGATACTATGAGGCCGGAAATGAAGAACTATCCTTGCAACTCCTGCGAAGGCTAGCATGTTCGGACTGTAGAACCTCTTTGAGACGTTCTTCCCACATGCCCACCATGATTTCAAGGCTGAGATCGAACTGCTGACGCAGGCGGAATTGAAGCGTCCGCGTCAGGGTCTTTGGCCAGCACGCGTGCAGCTACTATGCTGGCCTTTGGTCAGCTGGGAATGCTGGAATGGAAAAAATGCAAACTGCTATAGAGGGTTATATCAGGACTACTATAAGGATCCATTCCTTTATTCCTAGCAAACCAAAGGCCAGCATGCAGGCATACACAAGCAAAAATTGCCTTTGACAGCGTAGAAACGTGACAGAGAAATTTGCTGTACTATCATACAAGCTTGTTGCAGACTGATGGCCCCTGGTGTCCCGATCGTTCAAGTCTCTAGATTATTTGTTAGTTGCGATTTAAAAGCTTCCCAGCATAGGCGTGGCTTTCTTGCCTGATGCTTGGGACCAATGTTGTTTCTGAAAGACAACCTGTCAAGTTTCCTGTGGGTACCTGTATACTGCTGATAGACAACGCCCTGCATGACTTTGTGTTTCTATAGTACCGCAAGTCCTAGGGCTTAGACATATAGGATCGCGAGGGGTTTGCCTATCCACCTCGGTTCCCGTACACCCTTTGAGGGCCCCAGAGCTCTATCCTGTGGCAACTCCACTAAACCCTAAACGCCCGAGCATTCACAGAAGTGAAGCTCATCATGGGTACCTTTCGCATCCAAGTCGTCACCATGACAAGAAGGCTCTATGGCGGGGGCTCTTTTTCTTGAAATCTTGCTTCTTGTGGTGCCAGACAATTCTACGCTTTTGGCCCCTAGAATCCTCAGTCCAGACCTTCCCAAATCTCAATTACAAACCGCTTCAAAGGGCTACCTGTGGCCCCCTCATTACCTACAGCTTTATGGGGTGTACCTACTAAATTAAGGGGTAGTTACCATGAAACTGCAGGTCATTGGGGTTACAGGTATAACCTCAACCTCATCCACGTCCGGGCAGGTAGAGGTGGCTCGCAAGTTCATGATTGTCGCCCGGCTGTTGCCCTAAGGGTCCAAGTACCCAATAGTTCTATACTTACCCAAAATCTGTACTATAATTGCCATTACCAATATCCCAAGTACCTAATTATTGGGTACATGGATCCTTAGGGTTGTTTGCTAGAACAGAGAACCTGTGGTCTGCGTAGAGCACACGGCTCCATGATGCTTCAGTCTGCCAACAATCTAGTCTCTGCCCACTAATCTCAGACAAGTTTTCCGGGCTATATGTATATATATATATACATGTATGTATACTACATGTAATGCATGTAGATAGACCACTGTAAGAAATATTGAGCACGAAAGGGTCTGGGGTGTGTTCGCAGGTTCGAAGTGGCTGAGCATGGAATTCAATTCTTCTGGTGCTTAAGCCTTCATACAGACGAATCTACGTACTAGCCTAAGAAATGGCATCAGTCCCCACACTGCATAGTTAGCCAGCGGCTTCAAAGCACTCATTGTTGTTGATTTCAAGTTTGCATACTTCTGCATACCCGTTTTGATCGAAGGCAATGCAAGGTCTCTCGCTCCCATGGTTCTTGGTCGTCTTTTCGATGGCCCTATCAGTTTCCTTGGGGCATTTCCGACCCAAGAATATCTCTTGAAAGTTTTGAACTATAGGACTTCTATGAATCACCATGCAACCCCCCACACATTCGCACCTTTTGAGAAATCCTTACAGCACTTGAGGCAAGCCTCTCCGAATCCAACGACAGAAAGGCTTTGCAGGAGATCTTCGGCGGAGATCTCGCGCGAGTCTGTCGCGTTCGGGCGCCTCCGCCTAAATCCAAACAGGGCTATGTTTGGGGGCACGATGATGAGGGGGATAAGGGGACCGTTCATAATGATTGTCTGTAAGCACAGGAGGAGCTTTGTACATTCATAGGAAACATATACGTACATATATATATATATATTCAAAGTGTATATATATATATGTTGTTATATAAGTATAACAACTTTAACATCCCCCTGTCCCTGTGATGACTGCAGATAATCTTGCCATTCGGGCCAATACTGCGAGTACCGAATATTGATGGCTCGGGGCTAATATTGGAGCAGCCACTAATCTTCACGTGGACGCTACCCCGACCTACTTTTCCTATACAATAAGACGATTTTGCGATCCTCAATCCCTACAGTAAGGACCGACAAAAGTCACATGAAAGTGGAAATCATGGTCCTTACTTGAGGCTTGGCTATCACCAAAATCTCCATTTAAGAAACCTGCAAAAAGTAAAAACCCTATTAACGACGCTATCAACTATCAACCACTATATGACCCAGCTTCCATCCTCCACACATTTTTCCAGTGCTTCTCCATTATTGGATAATGATGTCGGTCCTGCAATTCAGCCTAAGGTAGGCCTACAACCCTCGATCCTAAAACGCTACATAGTTACCCCATAGGTATTCCTTCGGAACGTAGGTCCCCAATCTACTTATTTCATCCTAATTCTAAATCATTACCTATACTATGGCCCAGGCTCCTACATATTTATGGTATTGGGTACCACCAATAGAGCTCAAAACGATGTTGGAATTTTATGGGGCTCCTGCATCAATCAACCCGTGTGAAGCCCTCTGTGATCCCGTTCCTTTTTCGTTTTCCGTTTCTTTTGCGTTTGACTCTCCATTATTTTGATCATACCCCTGATTAATTGCTATACAACCCTTTATTCAGAATCTCTATATATATATATATCCTCCATAATCTTTAGATTTCCCTTCGAAACTTAGGTAGCCCTGGAACATCTGGACCTGGCAGCAATTCCACGCGCGCGCCAGGGTTTGCTGCAGTGTCACCGCGGCTGCAGTGTACATAGGGATATAAGGGGGGGAATATGGGGGCGTATGGTGTATAGGGATATATATATATATATTTTAAAAAGGGGATATATAGGTCTTCTAGGACTATATAGGGGATGTATAGGTTTTTAGGTAAAGGGATTTAGAGGGATACATAGGGGGTATAGGTTTTGAGGAGCTCGTTAATCGGAGCCCATGCATAGGAGACCCATTGTGCGAATGCCGGCGCGCCCATTTCTCAGTCCTAATACCGGGCCCCCTTGTATGGAGTTCCCTCAGGGCTTCCTGTCGTTTTGGATGATAGGACAAGGCTGGGTTCAGGTTTTATGGTTCAGCGCTGTGGGGTAAAGGGGTGTGGGGTTTAGGGTGCAGGATTTTTGGGTAGTGGGTCGTAGGGTAATCCCTGCACCCTGCCAGGAAACAACTGCCCACCTTCGATTTTGAAATTGTCCCCAAAAATGTTTAATGTCTGACCTGGGGAAGGTTCAACTCTTTGAGAATAGTGTGTGAGACATTGGGTTTCAGCACGCGGGAAGTATATTTCAGGGCTCTCCGCCCCTAAGTCATAAACCCATAATATGTCACGGTTCACAAGACTCTACAGAGCTTGGTCGCCAGTATGCAGGGATGTGGGAGGTCTCCAAAAAACTGCATCACGTATTGAGGAGAGGTCTGGAGTATGTGGCCCTTGCATACAAAGTTTAAACTTCAGACATTCGTTTGGGGTCTTCAGCGCTTGATTTTGCTGCAGGCTCCAGGTGCGAAAGTGCGGTAAACCCTAAACCCTAAAACCTAACCTTAAACCCAAAAGTAAAGCTGATCATGATTTTGGTCTTGCTCGTGGCTGTTTAGGGTGACCTCTGAAGGATTCATTGTCGTGATTTGAGCTATTGTCTAAACTCCTTACAGGGGGTTATATAAAAGATTATATGGGGGCTTCCCAAAAGTAGGGGTACCATTTTAGGGGTCCCCATAGTAAGGAGTGTATGTTGGGGTCCCCTATTTTGGGAAACTACCATATAGTTTCGACTATGGCTCATTTCGTATTTCCCTGGGCTCTCCCTCTCCAGTCAACTTTGGCTTTCATAACTAGCTGCCGATTCTAGATATCATGCATGACACTGAGTAGCCTATTCCTTAAGAAGTATGGTAATGTAGTATAGCAGAGCCATGCAGGATTACTTAAGATCAATGTAGTAGTTTCCGTTTTCTTTTCCAAGATACCAATATTTTACCCCCCCCCCCCACATTATCACCTCAATATCAACAGCAGGACAATTAGGCCTCTCATGGTGCTTGAGTTGGACAGGGATCGTGAGGCGTGATACGTCCTTTCCGCTATGCCATGCCCGTAAACTTGCCCTCTGCTTCTTGATTAGCACGGTTCTCAGGTGAGTAGTATTTTATTTGGGGATACTATGGTACCCAATATAGAGCAAGATTATATCCTCCTTTTGGGTATAGTATTCTAGGTTTAACCACCAAAAGAACGCTACTCAGGTTTGATGTCATGCCAATCCATCGAGGATGTGCTGGCAGATCTTGGCTGCTTGGGCATAGATATGGAGGTTTCCCAAAATTAGGGGTCCCATTTTGGGGGTCCCAAGAATAAGGACTGTAATATTGTGGGGCCTATATTAGGGTCCCCCTAGTTTGGGAAACTAAAATATCCACATCCACTGTCTTTGCATGCAAGAGGAAGCTGAAGAATTGAATTGCGGATTTTGTGCGTATGTTCCTGTTGCACTTGAAATTCCCCCAAGACCCTATCATTTATGCCCACCCATCATGCAGCACTTCCGTGTCTGGACTGAAGAAGCCCAGAAACAGACCTGCAAATTGGCACTGAGACGCGTCCACCGTGGAGGGGATTCAGGCTATGTGTAGTTTTGAACCGATCAGTCCAGCCATACCTGGCCGCTTACACTTTCACATTCCAAGTCAGTTGGTTTGTGTTGGGAGGAACTCCACCCTGTCATAGTGGTATAATAGGACTATAAGAGGACCCTAATATAGTTACTACTATCCCTTATAGTCACTATTACAGGGTGGGGAGGTCCACCTAAGATTTGTGATTTCTGTCAACGTAGCTAGAGTATTCAAAGGCTTCTCGCTACAGTTGCCAACCAGCACAAGATGCTACTTGAACTGGATACCAGATTCAGGAAATGATCCCCTATATAATCCCAGCTTCCATGTCATTTTCCATTTTCCAGTTGATCATCCATTATTAAGAGGGATAGAGTCATGTGAAGAGGAGATTTCGTCAGCAACTACGTTTCACTGCCTAGGTGGCCTTCGGGGTGATTGAGGACACGTGATTATATCTGAACCTTACTGAATCAAAGTACTCAAGTACTCCCCCAGCCAGATTCCCGCGTCTGAGGTCAAATAGTTCCTTTTATCTCAATGCAAGTACCCCAGACTTACATAGGGACGACATCTTGAAAGATAACACAAGATGTTACAACGGCATAGGAGTTTTATAGCAAACCAAAGTTCAGATGTGGAAGTCCGAACCGATCCTCATACACTCCTGATAGGACCTGCCACTGCCATCTGCTATTGGAAGCGAGCCCTGCGCTCTCAACTCCCAAACCTTCTGCGTTGGTCTGCCCAATTCTGAGGCCTGTCAAGGGCGCTGCAAGAAGCCAAAGAAGAGCAGCGCAAGGCGACATCACTTTTTTATCAGTAGATGAGTCACATGGGATTTCCCCATTTTTAGGCATCCATCCCATTGCAGGATGCGTTGATCATTCGAATTTGCAGAGTTGTCGCCTCCACGAATCCTTCTTCATGAAGGTAGCCCTAAACCCTAAACCCTGACCAGGTCGGGCCTGCGTCAACACTGACCCCCTGCTCTGTCTGAACATTTCATGAAAAGCCTGCACTGTCTGTGTTGCCCCTAAACCTGGCGCTTGAGGTGCTCTAGATGTGAAGCGGGTACAGTATAGGTTTTGCTCCGATGAAATTGCATCCCCTATACGAGCTGTAGTCTAAATTCTCTACAAGGGGTTATATAAGCGACTCTATAAGTGACTACTTAGGCGTTCTTAAGGGGGATACTAGAAGTTTAGACTACAGCTCATATAGACCCTGAATATATCGTAGGTTCCATTTTCTCTCCCATTCTTACTGTATACCCTAATCTCATCAACTGCAGTTTGAAGTTCAGGGCTGGAACCGGATTTTGATACATAGCCATTAGGTGGACGCCCCACCCAGTAATGGTGACTACAAGGGATAATGGTGATTCTGTTAGGGTCCTCTGATATTCCTCTTACACCACTGTTACATCTAACATAGTCATAGCTATGATGCAGTCATATCCATGCTGCAAGCCCTCAACTGTGCTGACTTTTCGAACCTGGGCGTCCCCCTGAACCTCAATCCCCACAACCCCCCAAAACAACTTGCGCCACAAACTCATACTTTACCCCTTCCTAGACTAGACCCCTGTTTTTGAAAGCCGCAGCCATCAACATCACACCGAAGCCCTACCAAGTACATCGCCCAAACCTCAGTGATGTCTTCTTTGAAACCTCGGCCGTGACGTTAATATCATCATGACTGCCAAATTTCACATAGCAATGTCTCAAACTGAACCTCCAAACCGCTCTCAAACCCTAGGCTCAGAAACCCCTTCATCCGTAAATTTCTTAATCCCTAAACCCTTACCTGAAACTCTGAATGCTTCACGAGCTTTCCCAGGCCCTGGCACAGCGCCATGCACAGTTAGGTGAGGTTGGAGGCCATCATCTTGTCTTAGGGTATGTGGTTTAGACTCAACAGTTTGAGGCTTTAAGAGTTTAGGGTATGAGGGCTTCAGAAGTTTTTGGGTTCAGCATTTGAGCCTTTAACGCTTCACAGATTTAGGTAGCAGTGTGTGTATACATATGGGGTTGTATGGGGATCATTACAGCGATTCACTCCTTCAATCCTAAACCCTCAACTGGAACTGCCCCTTAAGCAGGGGGCAGAGTATGGTTACGGCATGAGTCTCACATTCCGTGCCTAGCCCCTCCTTGTACCCTCTGTTGGGGTTTAGGGTTTAGGGTATCATTACCCTGATGAATACCCACTGTGAGTGACCATATACACCTCTTTAAGGGTACACGGAGGGTCCTGGTAGTTAAGATCATGATGTGGTTTCCCAAAATTAGGGGTACCTTTTTGGGGGTCCCCATAATAAGGACTATAGTATTTTGGGATTGACATTGGGGTGCCCCTTTTTTTGGGAAACTACCATGATGTTATTTGTGTCCATCAGCCTGAGGCTGGCGATTTGCCGCTTATGCAGGGGCCATATGCGCGCCAACTGGCCCAGGATTGCAACGAAACCTTCACAACCATCCCAAGTCCGTGCAACAGATACGCTCTCTTCATCAGCAAGAGCCCACGAGACACCACACAAGACCCCTTGGTTAAAAATAAATATGATGTTTCGTGCTACATAACACGCCCCGACTTACAAGCCTCCCTTGCGTATCTTCACCTCCTCGCATTCAAGCTCGCTTTCAGTCAGAGGCTGCCCGGCTGCTGTGAAATCTGCATGTGATCCAGAGGTCGCCAGCTTTCTGGATGCCACTTGCCTAATCGGCTTGCTGCGGTGAAGTGTATGTTTCTGTGCGTAGTGCCAGTATTGGGTATCAGCTGCATGCGAGGTCCTTTGAACGCTAACATGAGCTGCTACATTAATGTCAGCGTTGCCTCTCTACAGGGAGACGCACTTAGGCCATGATGGCGTCTACAACATGTGGTGATACATATGCTACTTCTGCGCGGGGCCCCGAAATGCGCGGGGCGTGGGTGGGAGTGATCCTGCGAAATTCCGTTCCCAAGATTTTTTGTTTCCACCCACAAGTGTCAGATGAGTGCGTCACAACAGGATTGTTGTGTTGAAAACTGCCCATGGTGCTAATCCCCCACACACTGGTGGTGCCATGGATGGAGGAAATCTGCAGCCACTTCCCATACCGCATGCACCAGAAGCTCAGTATTGAGTGAGTCCTAGACAGTGCAAGAACCTGTCCATCCATTAGATCCTGAAAAAAGTAAGTACTCTGATGCCGCCGAAGCAACGGCCGCAAGCTTCGTTTTCAGCCATTGGGCTTGCAAGTAAAGACAGCAGCAGGCTTTACAGATACCAGTGATGTTTGCAGCCTGTGTAGACCCAGGGGCACCAAGCCAATCTCTCAAAAAGAGATCAGCTACATCAACTTGCCAGACGTGATTTGATTAAAGGCTGACGCTTCAAGGATGCGATGGGGATTGCCACGCATTGATCCCCAGGCCAGAAACAAGAAGCTAACATGCTTCAAACATCTGAACCCAAAACGTATGTAGAATAACGGCTTTTGGGGCTTTATCTAGGTGTTTGGGCTATGATTATTTGACCTATTTTGCGGGTTTAGGTAATTCCCTCATCTTCAGGTTACGACGGCAGACCTCGAAGTGCAGAAGCTCCACTTGGATTCGAAAACAACTTTGTTTGCTTGAAAGGGTACAGCGCTTGGATTGTTGAACATGGGTTTTGATACAACCCTTTCCCTAGGGACCTAAGTATACAAATAGTACCTGCATTGGGCCTTGAAGATCCCTAAAGTCTTTAAATGCCACCTTTTTGTTGGGCTATTTGGATCCTCAGGGTTTGCACAGCAAAGGAAGATCGCCAACGAGTTCTTCATCTGCGCTGGTGAAATCCGGGACACTGCAGACTGGGACGACCAAGACGAAGCCCAGGCTCGCGCTGTCTACTATAGTAATTACATTATAGTATTTTATAGTATATTATAGTAATTATAGTACAGTATAGTATATTATAGTATATTATAGTGGATTATAGTACATTTTAGTATATCATAGTAACAGTAAATTATACTATAGTATGTGGTGAGCGAGTCAGTATCCCTTCTCTAATAGTGAATCCCCCCCCCCATATAGCACCAAGACGGAGAGCGAGATAGATGCATATAGATATATGTATGTACATAAATATGTACGTATATATCTGTATACATCTGCATAGATATGTACACATATTAGCTGTTTTTTTTTTGTGGGTGCGGGCGTGTCTTACTAAGAGGAGGTGATTTCTGCAATGAGGCGCCTTAGGACTGGGAGCTCCATATGAGGATTTCTCGTGCAGGTGTAGCGCCTGCTTGAATTTGCTTTAGACTGTAGACTTTAGGTGACGTTTTGTTTCTGAATGGCTAAGCAGGTTAACCTACCAGTAATCCGCTTGGCGGCACTGAAACCATCAGCAAATCATCCAAAAGCTTTGAAGTGAGCTTCATTGCAAATCCGTCCTACCATAGCGCGCAGCCTAACCCTGCGGCACCGATCCCCAAACCTGTGTCCTGCCCCCATTTCCTGACCCTCATTCCTACAAAGGCAGCAGCCAAGCAACCAAACCCCAATCGGCTTAAGCATGCTCACAGTGCTGGAGAGCTGCCTATAGCACCGGGCGTGGAATTGCAAAGTGCATCAAATAGATATGTGCTGCCCTTCCCGGTACAGATTCACAAGTCTGTGCTTCAGTCGTTGAACTAAGCCTTAAATCCCTGCTGAGCACTCAGGCTAAATTAGCCGGTATGCCCCGGGCAATGTATGCCCAGGAAGTATGCGACTAGCCATGATTGACTTTCATAGCCATGATTGACTTTCCTAGACATGATAAGATATGGTGCGGAATCATGCTGATGATTGTGGCCGATGTCAATGCAATGCCCGCCGCGTGGCGGCGTAGCGCAGAGTAGCGCAGTTGCAGTTGTAGTCGTAGTTGTAGCAGAAGCAGCAGCACTGCCAGTATAGCGGTAGCAGTAACAGTAGTAATCAGCCAGCAGTGGGAGTAGCGGTGGGACCGATAGACCCAACTGTGCCGGTAACATGTAACCATTATTCCCTTAGTTTCAATCGTTATTGCTACGGATACTAGTTTGTTATTATTATTTTGTTGCAGTTATTTCCATTGTTACTGCTAGTGTTGCTACGTTATTTTTCAAACTATTTCGGTTAGTTCCTATTTCTGTTGTTACTATGTTTGCAGTTGCTACTGTTTGTTGTTACATAATTCTATTGTTACTATGCTTGTCGTTGCTACTGTTTATTGCTAATCTGGAAACCACGGCTTAGATGCAGAGCCTCTCCAAGCGCTTCTCCGAGCTCGGCTCCAACCTTGTAGCAACCGCAGGCCCAAAATAGAACAGAGAAAAGGCTTAAGGTGGATTCCACAGCTTTAAAGGGGTTATATAAGGGATTATATGGGGTTATATGGGGTTATATGGGGATATATAGAGTTTAGGGTTTAGGGCTTAGGGTCTAAACTCCCCAACAGGGGGTTATATAATGGATTACACCGGGAGTATTACAGGCGTTTTCAGGGGGATACTAGGAGCTTACACCAAAGCTCATATAGGCTTACTGAGGATACTTGGGGAGGTCTAGGCTATAGCAGAGCTTGTATACGCTCCTCCAAGCTGGCATGGAACTTGAAAATTATTTGTTATGCGCAGGACGGAAGTCTTCAAGGGGGCCCTTTAGCGGTTCCATGTTAGTTTGGGCTTGGGTAGGGCTTGGGGTTTCTCGAATTATCTAGGCCTTCGGTGCCAGGATGTGTGGGGCGAGGAGAAGGCTTAGGGCATTTTACACTATGTCCACGGGATGTGATTTAGGCTCCAAGGTTCCTAAAACCCAAACCCTATGTGAGTAGTATTTTATTTGGGGATACTATGGTACCCAATACAGAGTAAGATTATATCCTCCTTTTGGGGTATAGTATTTTATATAAGCAATATTAATGTGTGAACTTCGAGACAACTTAGGTACCACTTGGGTACTGCGCCAGTGGGGTTAGGGCTTCATGGCCGAGATTTAAAGGGGTAGGGTTGGGGAACTTCGCTAGGGGTTTTGTTCGGAAAGTTCTAGTTCAGATAGTTGAAGCAAGGAAAAAATACGGGCACTCCACTGTAGACCAAAAGAAACCATATATAAACCTTAGTATGGGGACCCCCAAAATGGTACCCTTAATTTTGGGAAACCCCCACAAGGCAATTTCGGCTCCTATATGATACCTCAAACTGATTGCCTCGTGTATGGTGGTTCCCAACTAAATGGTAAAAGCAAACTGCGCAAACTAAGCTGGAAACAGGTGAATGGACAGGTAATCGCCAACATGCCACCTCAATGTGGACCCCCCTAAACCCTAAACCTCTAAACCCTAAACCCCTAAAACACTAAAACCCTAAACCCCTACACCCTGTTAGATTTCAGTCAGCCGAGGCCGGGGTAATAAGGTATATGCCCCAGGAATGGAGAGTTAAATGAAAATGGAAAATTGAATGGAAGTTGAGAATATATAGGGGAACATATAGGGGTACATGTAAGGGAATATAGGGTGTTATGAGGGTTTAGGCCATTGCCATGATTTAATTTTGGCTGTGATCACAGGCGGTGCGGTCAGCGATGCGCGAGTTCGGGCTGGACAGCTTCCCGTGTGGATTAACGAGGCGAGGGTAGCAGGTCTTCAGCCGCAAATGTCTCTGGGATGACAAGTGGGAGTGGTCTCAAAATTCAGGCTCATGTTATGACTAGATCTTGCTCGTTTTTGCGCTTAAGCAGCTTAGCTTTTCTCCCACGCTTGTATCTGAGGACCATGTGGAATGCCCGATCTTCATGACTAAAACTGCAAACGACCCATGGTTTCTGCACCCGGGTTCGAGGACCCAGAGGTGAGTTAGTTTCAAGTGGCAGGGTTTGGGGTCCCATACGTCAAAATCTGTAAGCCTTTGGTAGCTTGAGGTTTTTCAAGCAAGTGGGGTGTAGAGGCCTTTCAACTGGTCCAGAAAGCTTGGCAACCTACGTGCGGGTCCGGATTATTTGAAAAACTCAACATTTAGAAGCTGTTCAGACCTCCCCCAAACTAGCATTGAACCCCAAAAAGCTTTCTTTTGTTGCGAACCACTGGGTTGCTGTTAAGGGATTTAAATTAAGTTACCATAATGGGTATATATGGTGAATAATAGGGTTTCCCCAATATAGTAACTTAATTTAAGTTCCTTAAACCCTATATTCCCCCCAGTTTCCATTTCATTTTCCATTTTCTTGTCCATTTGATTCTCCATTATAGGGGGATAATATACCCTAAACCCTAAATCCTAAACCCTAAACCCTATTGTTGTTGATCTTATAGGGCCCTGCTTTGGGTCTCCATGTTTGGCTGCCGGAAGTCTCCCCCTGGTAGCCTAGCCGCATCCCACGCGCGACCGTTCCCAGTTAATTGAATCAGGTGACAGAGCTTTGTAAGGACTTCTGCAGCAGTAGCAACTTATTCCCGACTAAGCCAATGCAGTTCGAAATTCCCGTGGAGAAGCGATGCGGATCAGGTGGCCACAATGCTTCGTGGCTATGTGCGGGCATGATAGCTTGCGAAGGCCTTCAATTCCGCCTACCTGTTCTTAAAGGGGCGTTGAGCACTGAAAATGGTGGTTTTACATGTATGTCTGTCCCAGTGGTTACTGCGTAGCTGATGTCGCGGTAATTAGTTTGTAGCTGGCTGAGAAGACTGGGTTGCTGTTGAGGAACTCAATTCAAGTGAGTTATCAGAATGGGGGAATCATATTAATTACTAGTATATACCCATTATGGTGATTCAATTTAAGTTCCTTAGCAGCAACCCAGTGAACCCCAACACGTACCCAGTTTCCATATTGCTTTCCATGTTCTTTTCCATCTGATTCTCGCTTATAGGTTATAGGGGGATAATAATCGATAACACCCTTCAATCTAAGTTTCTGAACATCATCTAAGGTTAGAAGTATGGGCCCCTGATATGAACCCTTAGGCCTTTTAGGGAGTTCTAGAAACCCTTAAGGTTATAGATAGGGTATATAGTAGGTATGTAAGGATCCTAGGGTTAAGGGCCCATACCAGGGGCCTATGGATTCAACCTTAGAGAGCAGCAGCCCTAAACCCTAAACCCTAAACTTTCGAGTTTGGGAGATGGTCGTCTTTGGGGATCTACGATGCCAGTAGGGTTTCCATGCAGGCACCATGATAGATGCAGCGAGGAACAGCACTGTAATGGGAGTTTCTGGCAATTAGGGGTCCCTTCTGAGGGGGTCCCTAGACAAAGGGCTATAGTACTTGGGGGACTATATTGGGGTCCCTCTTTTTCGGGAAACTACCGATATTACAGCAAGCAACTGTTGAAGCCTTCTGCTTCAACACTTGATCAGTGCAGTTGGCCACATGGGGCTTCAACAAACAGGGTCCCTGTATAGCCTGTAAATATTAAATCATTGGGAGACCCCTAATTTCTGGAACTCTTACCGGGGCGCAAGAGAAGACTACCTCATAGGCACGACGACATGTCAAGGTGGGGTTTCTGCCAAAATGGGAGGGGGTTCCAATACGGATATCTTGGGACTACCCAGAAATTCAGGAATACATTGCTTCGGATAGGGCTACTTGTTGTCCGTAGAATATCACAATTTGGGCACACATCCTGTGAGTGCCATGTTGTACCAGTAGACGCCAGGCTTCATGATTCGGAGGAATTGAATTGAATGGCCAGGGCGAATGATTGTTATTGTTACATAGCGGAACATCTGACCTTAAATATCGTAGTATGTACCTTTCTTGTACAAGCTCCGGAGTAAGTACAAACCTAGACCTTCCAACTACCCTCTATTTAGGCCCAAGTACTACTAGGTGCCCTACAAGGACTATCTTTTGGGGATCGTCTGGCCAATCGCCTTGAAGCATCAGCAGCCTGAAGGGGCATAGTGATAATAGTACTGGAATAGCCAATTCTTATTGCTACTAGCGTATTACTACTATTATTACTACTGTTACTACTGTTTCTATTATTTATCAGTCGTATTGTGTGTGTATGCATGCATTTTAGTATGCACCGATGCATGCTACCTGCATAGTATACCTATACATATACATAATATACATAGATACGGCATGTGTGGCGGATTGTGAAATGGCACATTTGTCTTGGAGTTTTGCCCCTAGTACAGCCCTCATACTCTTGGGCACCCAGGAAGGAATCGTAATTTAGACACCCAGCGATCTGTGTCGGTCGTATATCTACGGGTTTTGGCCCAATAGGGACCTTCCAGTCTAAACCCTAAACCACTTGGCGTGAGGCGGCTTGCCCTCCAGCAGTTCCTACCTGGTCTTGAAGACACAGCTGCTGTAGATGGTAGTGATGAATCCACTCCCCAAAGATTGTGCACACCTCTACTACCCGCATAGCAGGGACATCTCAGGGCTACACGAGCCCAAGGTAGAGGTAGAAGGCAAAACTATTCTTCATGAGGGAGAAGGGATTGTTTCATATTTTGGGGAGGTGATTGCCAGCACTGCCACTCCAGCCACTGATGGTTTAAGAGACGGCAAAGGCATTCGAGATTCTGCCAGGCTCAAAGGGTGGGAGCACTTCTTACCCTAGGACTCCACGTAGTCCAAAGTAATAGATTTTCAGGACGGTAATCCCATCAGGAGCACGGATCTTCCTAGGTTGTCCAGGCATTGTTGCACAGTGGCCCTCCTTGGATTACTCCTGGGTTCGTTAAAGCGTCATATGAGGTTTATGTAATATACGACTTCTAAACAGTTTGCAGCTGTTTGTCTCAATCACCTTGGGAAATCCGATTGTGCTAGTTGGGGTCTTTGGGAGAGACCCTTGACATCAACCAAAACACCAGATTTTGCCAAAGTGTATACACAGGTCGTTGGAATTCAATCTTACTGGGGGTTAGTAGAGAATAAGGCATCAGGGACTATATTGTTATTTAGGGATTTTTGGGTGAAAAAGTAGATTCCCTTATTCCCTACGGACAACCAGTACACAACTCAAGGACTCCTCAAGAAGGCCTTTGCCAGACTCTTGAGAGCGTTTGCGGTATCCGCAGGAGTTCCCGGAAGTTTTTGCAAATCTGCTGTGGGAGATTCCCTCATGTGTGGCCCAAGCTTCAAGAAGACATCCAAGTCCTGATGATTCTGCTGTAGTTTTAGTGGTTCAGGATGCCTACATACTGACACAATGTTGACGTTTTTAGCATAGGCATGGATCCTGTGAGGCGCAGGTCTTTGTAAGAGAACCTGCATGGTGGGGGGTTCCAACAAAATGGGGCCCCGTTTTGGGTGTTTAGGCGTCCTTATAGTGATGGTTATAGATTAGGTGGACACGCACCCTGCAATAGTGGCTATAAGGGATAGTAAGGACATTAATAGGGTCCTCCTATATTCCTATTACCCCACTATTACAGGATGGGGGTCCTATAGATAGCACAAGGCGGGCCATGTTTGGGGCCTCCTTTCCACGGAGTCCCGCACATGCAATCCTGACAAATGCGAAGTACTCACCTGTTGAAGTCAGGAAGTTGTTCAGTTAACAATCCTCGAAATTGGAAGTGGAGCCTACTGTGGCATGAGGAAAGCATGGTAGTAGTTTAGTTTGCAAATACAGGGGTCTCAAAAATGGAAACCCCTAAACCCTAAACCCTAAACCCATACATATTATATATATATATATTTCCCTAAGCCCATACATTATGTGTATATATATATATATATTTATAGATATAAGGATCCCAGCTCAGATCCATTCTTCCTTACTGTAAACTGTAAACCGTCATTGAGACGAACAGTTACTTGACAAAGACGGAAGGCCGGACTGTGATTCAGGGAAGTTCCCATTCCTGTTGCCTAGTAGCAGCCACCTAGACCCTCCAATGAAGTGCTTTTTAGAAGGTCCAGGTAAGAATCCTACCCCGAAACCTCATACCCTAAAACCCCACAAACTACAACAAGAAGGAAGTACATCGGAGGGTACAGGAAAGCCTGACGTTTAAGTCCTGGCATTGGCGCGCTGCTTTTCGCAAGTGCTGCGTGCAAACAGAGCACTTGCCATGCTCTGAGGGTCCACGTGCCCAATAAGCAGGAGGGCTTAGGGTTCAGCGTTTAGATAGCAATTACAGATTGTAGGGTTAGGATTTAGGAGTTATGGGGTTTAGGGTTTGATATGTAAATGCAAGGACTATTCAGGGGTTAGGGATATTATCGGGAATCAAATGGAAAGAACATGGACATCGAATCAGAAACTGTGATTACTAGGGGGTTATGGTTTATGGGCATCATATTTAGGAAGTTAGATACGTTTGCCAAAAATTGTGTTCTCTTTGTGTTACTTATTATTTATGGTACCCAAGAAGGGACCAGAATTGACCATGATCTTCAAGTCCCACCCCCCAATATGTCTAAAGTTGCAACCATGGACCCCTAGTATGGGCCCGTAACCCTGGGATGTCTATATGTACCTACTATATACCATACATGTGTCCTTGAGGGTTCCTCGAAACCCGTGAAAGGGCCTACGGGCCCCTATTAAAGGCGCAATCTTCTAACCCTTGACTATGAGGTATCTAGATTTTGGTTATATACTTATAGGTTTTGGAGAGTGTTTATAGCAAATCCATTATTTCCAAAGCCCGAACTGAGACTGCAAGCACAGAATTTTCCCCAAGGCTTTGCTATTGGCTACTGGCACCCTGAGGGAAGGAATCCCACACTGAGTGTTTCCGGACATCATGTACATTGGTTTAGGGTGCAGGGTTTAGGAGTACATGCTTTGCAAGTGAAAGCGACCTCACCCTACATGGTGGTTTATATAAGGAATAGTACCAACATGGCCTTAGATTGGGAATTGAAATTATTCTAGATAACACTGTTTTGCATGTCGGGGCTCGTAGAAGGAGGAGGCATTTCTTTAGAAAAGTGCCCACTTTTCCACGTGATTCCCCACTTTTGGAATAACGCCCTATATAGACCTATGTAATCCCCGTATAATTCCTGGAAAATCCCCATATTCTTGATTGCATCTCAGGGTTTGATACTGTTCAAGCAGGCATCTTCCGAAGGACGGCCCTTATAGCGATCTAAAACCAAGGTTGCTTGCATATTAGTTGTTTATCTATTGGGTTTACAGTATTGGGTTGGGTCATTCCCCCTTACAGTAAGTGTTACCGCAATGGGTTATAGGAGTGATAAGAACCCACTTAATAAGGCCCCTTTAAGGACAGTTACTGGGGGGGGGAATGTCCCAAGTATTGGGTTTGTATAGGGGTCTATGCTTATGTACGGGTTGTATAGGGATGTTAACCTAACAATGGAAAATCGAATGGAGATGGGGTGGTTTACATAATCAGCCGATGTATCTGTGTATTCGGAAGCCTCAAACTGTTTGCGGAAAGGACGCAAAGCTCAGCGACTTTTCAGCAAGCAAGACCAGACCACCTTGTGGGTAAAAGATGCAGGCCACCCTTACAGTGATCCATTTATTTGCTGGTTGTGAGTAGGGAATGGAAAAGGAAATTGGAACTACCATACTGTTGGTGATAGGTGCTACTATAGGGATCCAAGCCCCCGCACCTACTAGAACCCATGAACAACTGCTAAGTCGCTTGTGGCTTAAAGGCCTAGGGAGCTGTATGTCTGTTGTTGCTTGCACATGCGCCCCGGGAGGCACTGCTAAGACACGGCCTTATCAAGGCTAGGTGTGACTACCCTTAAGGTCCTAAAGGCCCGAGGTTCAGCACTGCCCGCACGGGCCCAACTACTCATATAGCATACATGTTGGACCCGAGTCATCAATACAGGGATCGTTCCGGGCCCCTCAAGAGTACTAGTGCTGATATTAAAACTCCCTGCATCGCCTTAGTATACTCTGTTACCAACATTTCCAAGGTATGAGTTACTTCGGGTCATCCAGGAGGATGGACACGTGAACCCTTGGGTCGGTCGTTCAAAGATTTAATTCCTATGTAATTCTCTGGAGGGATCCCAATCAACCCTGTGTCGCTGAGGCCTAAACCCTCAGGCCAAGTTATTGTTGCCCCCTAATCCCTAAGATTTAGAGTGTAGGGATCTAGGCCCTTAATCCCTAATCCTCTGATTAACGGATGTCCCTCCTTCATAGCCTCAAGCCTTTATCCCCAATCATGAGGAGCATATCCCTTGTTACACAGTTCTTAAGAAGAACCTACATCCTCGTCTCAAACTCCTACTCCATTCTATAGTCAAGTCAAGACCTTCATGGCCTCAACTCTAAACTCTGAAGCCGTAAGCCCCAATCCTTAGAAATGGAGGCACCAAGCCAAGGCCCCCTGCCATGCACCCTCAACCCCAAACCCTACAGACCCCAAGCTTCCATTTTATGAAACCCTTTACTGAGCCAGCTGAATGTCCATTCCTACACCCTATAGGGCGCGGCATAATCCTACAAAAGCCCATGAAACCCCCATATATGCATACCTAAACCCTGCAAAGTCCTTCAAAACAACCTCAAAATCTTTAAGCGCTCTAACAAAGCTAAAAACACCATGTAACCCAAAAGCCTTATATGATACCCACGTAACCCTCCCAAACCCTAAACCTTCTTCGCCCTTTCCATTTTGCAGGCCTCTGCTTTCCTCGGTGCCCTTCGAGCCATGATCCGTCAGGCGGCCTGTTGGCATCGAGGGCTGATAGGGTTTTGGGGTTATGGGTTTGGGGTTTAGGCTAGGTATCGAGGGCTTCCGACCTCTTAACTTACTGGTGCCATGTAGGAATATGCAGGCCGTCTATTGGGATCATATAGGCTATATAGGGAGTATATACGAATTCTATAGGGACATGACATGGACGCCGCTTTTGCCCCGGGTTCATAAAGATGCTAAGGGTCCACAACATACAATCATCCTACACTCCCAACAGGCTAAGTAGCGTTTATCATTGCAAGGACCCCAAGACAAATGGTCATTGCATACTGGACTCTTGAGGCAAACTTACTGGTGGTAAGTAGGGTGGAAGGCTGGAAATGACCATCGAAACTAGTATGTAGTATGTAAGGGGGTAGGGCTTAGGGTTCCGGGTGGTTCGTAGTTCGTAGGGGATGAAGGAATGGGACATGTCAATCTTTATATCATTGGAGATTGTTAGGTCCACTCTTCGATTCCCTACAGACCACCTATAAGCTGAGGTTGTCCCAAGTAGGTTTTGGCCATGTGAAGGCTCCCTGAGGACATATTCGGTCCACATCGGCTTTGCATGGGAGAAGCCTCATATAGGCAAGACATTCGAGGTAGAACCCTGGAATCCTTGATGTTACTGTCTGAAAGGTAGGGCGCTAAAGGTATACTTTAGGTGGATCCTTCACCCAGTAATATCAGTGACTACAAAGGGTAATGGTAACCGTTAACCATATTAGGATCTTCTTGCATTCAAATTTTACCAGTATTACAGGGTGGGGGGTACACGTAAGGTATAATCCAAAGGCATAAGGCCTCTCGAACAAGGACCCTCAGAAGTCTTTTCTGACCCCTTCCACACAGCCTAAAAAAGATTAAGGTGCCAAACCCTGAACCCCCAAACCCCCAACCGTACTAAACTCCTAAACCCTAAACCCATGAACCCTACAAAACCCCCAAACCCTAAACCTATTACCCTATTAAACCCCTAAACCCTCAACCCTACTAAAGCCCCTAAGCCCTAAAACCCGAAACCCTTAAACCCTAAACCCCTAATTCCCTAAACCCTAAACCCCTAAAAGCCTAAACTCCAAAAACTCTAAACCCTACACCCCTAAACCCCTCGACCCTAAACCCCTTACGTAAACTTGAACCCTCAACCCCTTAATCCCACTCCCAAACCCTAAATACTAAAACCCTCAATCCTAAACCCCACCCCCCTAAAACCCTAGAACCCTAATACCCTAAAACCCTAAACCCTAAACCTCTGAAACCCTATTTTTTAGCAACCAAACTGTCGATTTTGACTGCCATCCTCAAAGCTGTTAAATTCCAAGCCCTAAGCCCCATACGTCCCCAAACCAACCCCCACCTTGGGAAAATCGGGTTTAGGCTCTAGGGTCGAGGGTTTAGGGTTTGAGGCTTAGCGCGCAGAATAAGTGTATGAAGAAGTGCACTGGAAAGACCAAGCTCTGAATCCCAACAGCCAACAGAGCCCTGAGCCCAGCGACTCCCGAAGTAGCTTGCATTAGGGTTTAGGGTTTAGGGTTTGCGATTTTGGGATGAATTGGATATGTTGCCACTGAAGTGTCGGTCTACACAAGGACCCATTTGGGCAAAAACACGTTCTTAACAGATGCTTGCTTGTGCTTGATATGAAGGCCCCATTTTGATGTCATGTCCATTTTGATTCGTTTGGTTCTTCATAATCCCAAATGTTTACCCTCAAAGCCTGAGCCCTCAGCCTAATCCGCAGAAGGCTTAAGCCCTAAATGCCCTAAATCCTAAACCCTGCATGTCAAACCCAGGGTCAGCACTGAACCTTGGGTCAATGCGCCACCCAGTACTGGGTACCACAAGGGACTATTGTAGGTATGTTGAGGCCGTATTAATTTCAAACTAAGGAGCTGTTACTACAGGCGGGTTTACCCTAAACCCTAAACCATTAGAGATCCGGAACCCTTAAGCTCTGAACACAGACCCCTAAAACCCCCCAAACCCAAAATGGAGCCAGAAACCTCGATCCTTGACATGTGGAACCTTCAATTCACACCCTTGCGGCCCCAAACTTCAAAAAGACCCTAAACCCTAAGCCCTCTAAACCCTAAACACTTGGACTCTGAGAAGCCGCCTTAACCCTAAACACTTGGACCCTTAGAGCCCCCCTGAACTCTGAACACTTGACCTTTCTGAATCTTACAGCACGAGGCAGACGCAGCGAGCCGCATTTCACTCTCGGAGCGCAGCAGCCGGCTGTCAGGTATCCCGTTGCTGGCTGGTTGTTACGTCACCTGAAAGATACGGGGATCTCCCGAAAATCAGGGGTTCCATTTTGGGTGTCCCTGGAATAAGGACTATGGTATTTTGGAGCCTGTATAGGGGTCACCAGACTTTAGGAAGCAACCATATAGGGATGGTAAAGACAGCAAGTAAGAAGCATAGTTTTTGCAGTCATCGGAATACTTATTGAGCATGGTCTGATATAAGTTGTTTGGTGCTAGTAGAGAATGGAGAATCAAAAGGACAAGCACACGGAAAACAACCTGGAAACTGGGTTATGTAACTGCTGCACAGGGCTTCATGGTTGTGACTAGGGAATGAAGTAAATTGAGAGAAAGTATAAACTTCTATACACTTCCGGATGGCTGCTACAAAAATCTATGCCTCCCTTCATTCCCTGCTAATTGAAATGTTATAGGGTTTAGGGAATTTAGGGTTTAGGTTTTAGGCAACTTGGGAGCGGGTGTGGCTTGGGGTGGCTCAGGGTTTGTTTTCTGCGCCGGATGGTTTGGGGTTAGGCACGCCCTGGAAGGTCTCTCGTCTGGCATGTCCTGAGGGTCTAGGATGACTACCCCAATATCACCCCAATATAGCCCCAATATAGCCCCAAATTTCACCCTAATATAACCCTAATATAACCCCAATATAACCCTAATATATCGCAGTATAACCCCAACATGACTACCCCAAACATCCCATGAACCTAGCTGCCAGATTGCTGACGCGTGATGGTATGAGTCCTGATGCAGAGGGCTTCTGAAGCTGACCTGATAAGTTTGAAGTCCGGAACGTCGTAGGCCCACCGAGACCTAAACTCTCTCTCAATCGCAGACCCAACCTGCCATCCATGAACCTCTGTTTTTCTGCATCTAAACAGCTTCCAAAGATTCAACTATAGTCTGAAGCTTTTCAGTGAAAAGGGCGGACAAAAGCCGCACACAGCTGGCACTTCCCAGACGGTCCAAGTACCCCAGTGGTATATAACATATTTTGGGCTCAAAGCATCTCCAGTCTCCATAGGAACCTCTCTGTTCCAGTTTGATTGCATCCTATTTGGGTAGTTGAACCCGTAGGGTTACGTTTGGAAAGGAGCCGACTCACCCACCGCTGCGGCATTTCTGGACGAGCTGCAACAGGTGGCCGTCAGACACTCAAGATTGGTCTTAGACCTCGAACAGGCCTCCTAATGGCCTTCTAATAATGGAACCCGGAATGGGGGTTTCCCAAAATTCGGGGTACCATTGTGGTGGTCCCTAGAATACGGCCTTTTGTATTTTGGGGGTCTGCATTGGGGTCCCCCCATCTCAGAAAATTATCAAATGCGACAGCAATTGGCTATTGTTATGGGTATTTGGGAGGCATACGGTGGTTTGCGAACCTGTGGCCATAAGGCGCCTTTTGAATTACAAAAAGGATGTTTGCAAGACAGCATGATAGCTTCCCCGAAATTACCCTCTGAAGAATCTTTATCTATGCTTATAGGGCCCCAAGTGGCCGTAATTTTTGCCAGACCCGAGAGCATCAACTGGAAGCCTACTCTCTGTAAACGCTACAAAGCACCCCAAACCCAAAATCCGTGTAACCTCTCTGAAGCGACCCAAAGACCTATCATACTTTTATCGGGACTTGAGATCTATGACCGCTTTCAAGGGGCTAAAGCGCAGAAATCACAGAATCATTCGTTTTCGGCGAAGATTAGGTCCAAGCCTACAAGCACCTGGCGCAGTGCTGCAAAGCTGTCACTGGCGAGGCAGGGTCACGGCAAACTACGGAATAGCATAAGGAACAAGCTTCACAGCATACCCCTATGGTCGTTACACAGGGGTATGCTTCATAGGAACTGTATGGGTTTAGATAGGGATACGGGCTTCTTGGATTTAGGGAAGACCGCAAACTAGCATGGAACCCGATGTAGTACCCCCCTACAACAGCACGGTTGTCTTTATGCGGCCTTTGGATGACCATCTAATGTAGCAAATTGGTTTCACTAGTAGTTGTTGATCAGTTCTGCTACAACGACTCTATCTACCTACACACAGGTAGATGCCGATATTCAGCCTTCAGCACAACTTCCTAATAGCATGACTAAGAACTTTTTAAGGAGTTTAGAGCCTAAATCCTATATCCCCATATAACCCTGCATAATCCCCTATATATCCCCTTCAAGGAGTTTAGACTATACCTCAAATCATCTAACCTCCGAACTCTGGCCTCACCCCAACCCCTACTTGGAGGGTCATGGGGACGTAGTAAGTGGGTTAACAGCTAGGATAACTAGGGGTACTATATGGGTTATAGGGATCTACTTACTAAGTCCCCCTGACCCTCCAAGTAAACCCTAAACCCCGGAATTCTGCCTCAAGGTGCCGGACGAGTGTCCCATAACAAGGCTCCAAGCCCTGTACCCCACAGCCCAAGCAGGGTTGCGCCTCCGATCCCTGACAAGCAACTCCCATCTCCCTGGAACACGTAGGGTTCAGGACTAAGGGTTTAGGGTCTAACTAGGGCTTATACGAATTGTGTATGGTTCAGGTGGGGGTTTTGGTCGGGTTTTGGGCAGTCTTCTGTCGTTTTCCTTTCCTTTGAGACCGCGCAGGTACTGTTTTGACTTGAGCACACCCATCGGAGAGGCATTTTTTCAACAGAGGTACTATAGTCCTCACAATGCAGTGACAATAACAAGGCCCTCATGGGTAAAGCCGTTCAAAGAAAGAATACAAGCTTACTTGGTTCAAGCACGCACGCATGCCTCATGTGAAAGATCATGAATACAAATGCCAAGACCCTAAACCCTGAACCCTAAACCCTAAACCCTAAGCCCTAAACCCTAAACCCTAAGCCCTATAAACCCTATAAACCCTATAAACCCTAAACCCAAAAAACGTTCAGGACCGTAACCGCGTGCAAAGCTCCATTGCCTTGGCCTTCCAGCACGAGGCACAGGGATGCTAAGATTATTTCAGGTTTAGGGTTTAGGGTTTAGAGGGTTTAGGTTGGCACAGGGATGCTATGCCTATTTCGGGTTTAGGGCTTTAGGGTTTAGAGGGTTTAGGATGGAGGGTTTTGAGTTCGCATTTTTCAAGGCTGAACAGTGGGAACAGGGACATAGGATGGCTCAAGCTACCTTTCCCAGTTCTGCGTGTTGAGGTAGGGGGATGCTGATGTTTCAGCCTGCTGAGTTCTACTCAACGCTGGAGCTTCTTCAACAAATGGATCCTGCTTTGGGTGTCCCAATGTTATGAGCCTTTTTGTGGTGGGGGGTACCTACTTAGGATCTCTTGCTTTGAGAACAACACGTGTTCTTGCTATTTTGAAGTTTGTTTTTGTGTGAGCGACGGTTCGCTGAAAATGCATTGATGCGGGTCGGGTGTGTTTTCCCTAAGGCACATATTGCATTCAGTTGTCGTCTTGAAAACGTTTCAACGCAACCACAGGAACTAAAATCACGGGCTTCCACGCTCACAGCATTTCTATCAACGCATGAATCGGGATTGCTCCAAGCAAGGGACGGGAGTTGTGTTTTAAATGGGGACGCTATAGTCCAGAGAGAGAGAGAGAGAGAGCCAGACGAGTGGGAAGTGGGAACGCAGATACGTGTCACAGCCCAGTTGAGTAGGGAGCCTCGTCATTGGAGAATGGAACAGGGGGAAAGTATGCAACTATATGTTTGTTGGTATGTCTGAGCCCAGTTCCAATCGTAATGACCTCGCTCCGGGCCTCCTGGGAACGAAGACCTGAGACACGCTCCGAGGGCTTTGGGGTTCGCCCCAGCAGGGCCCTAGGGTCCTGCACAGCCAGAAGAAGAAGAAGAAGAAGAGAGAGAGAGATAGAGAGGGAGAGAGAGAAAGAGAGAGACAGAGAGGGCTTCCTTCCCACCGGTACAGTGCTTCAGAAGAAACATATACCTGATCTTGCCGGGCTCCACTACCAAAACCTCTACTCACATGATGATCGGGTTGCGACTCAAAGGGCAGCTCTGAAAAACCATGGGGGGAGGTTCTCAAATTCATGGTTTGTCTTTGGGGTGCATAATATACTAGTGGCCGTATTATCTCAAGACTCCAAAATGGGTCATCGTTTCAACAACCATCATCAAAGTCCTGTGCGTGGGGATGGCGCCTGTACCTCGGGATAGCTGCCCCCCAACTTGCTGGCTCATTTAGGCTTTAGGGTTTAGGGTTTAGGACGATTCATGTTGCCAGCGGTGCCAGCTTTTGTGGGTATAGTTAGGATCGGTGTACTGCAGAAGGCTAGATAATTACCAATGGGTGCAGGGTTTAGGGCCTAGATTCTTCACATAGGCCCAGATAATTACCAATGGGTTCAGGGTTTAGGGCCTAGATTCCTCACATAGGCCTAGATAATTACCAATGGGTTCAGGGTTTAGCATTTATGGACGGCTAGGGCCAATACATAGTCATAGTATACAGTACCTTAAGCAGACCTCATGAGGATTTTGGCAATCCTCCATTTCTCTACATTGCTCAAGGCACATTCCATCTCTCCTTGGGTTCCAATTATACTTGAAGCTCTCCACCCATGAAGGCCAAAACCCCTGAATTCAAGAATATATCTCAGATTGTACAAGGGCTCCTAGTCCTAGTAGGCTCTCGGTATCATGCAGGGCATATAAGCTTTAGTTTAGGTATGTTGTGCCCTTCGGGTACATGCCCTGAAGGCGCTTTTGGTCCTGACAGACAAGGACAGAGCTTTGGGTATTCTTATGCTGGGGGCCACAGTATCCCAATGGTTATGGCACTTGGCTCAAAGTATCTACACAGGAACCAGGTTTTGGCCCAGTTGAGATGCTGTTTAGGCACTTGGACCTTCAGGGTCCGTGTTTAACTGTTCAGGCGGCGTCACCCAGGTTAGATGCTGCTTAGGTACTTGGACCTTCAGAGTCAGTGTTTGATCGTTCAGGCGGCGTGAAAGCTTTCTTGGGAGCATGCTTGGCATGCCACGACTCAGACCTGTTTGGAACCCAACTGTGCTTTGAAGCTGGAAGCACAAGCCCTTCACAGGCCGGAGAAGCATGCTTGATGGTGGCTGGTGCGCAGTTGTTCTTTGTTCAAAATACAGCAACTCATGCAGATTTGTTCATATCTGCCAGCAATGAAGTTAGCATATCACAGCTTATCCAGGTCCCTCTGGCGTGGCTACTTTAGGTAAAGGTGCCGTAAGACATTCACCCTGGCCAGCCCGCAGGGAGAGAGGCGGCGCGACTGAGTGTTTCTCCCAGAGTCGCATCATATTAGCGTGAAGTGTATTTTTGTTGCTCCTTGCAAAGCATGCAGTCACTCGATTTGTGCAAATGGAATAAAAGTGGACTCCAGGGTGGTTGAACAAGACACATATATGATGCCACGCTCAGCAGAGTAACACAGGTATCGATTCTTCTTGGCAGTGGCAGTTGCATCCGATGAGTTGTTGCGGAACAGGATTGCAAGGTTTGATCTTGAACCGTCTGGCGTCGGATGTTCGTTTTGTGGACGGGACTTCAATGCTAAAGCTTGGCTGTTCAAGATTAGTGCAAGCCGGGCATCCTCCCATGCGACGTTCGACATGTCATAGTCAGGTCCAGTCAGGAACTGTAACTCGAAGTCACGAGCTTAATTATGCGGGGATAGCTCAACATCCAAGCTAATGCGAAGCGCAGTGTTATTCGATTCCTCACGTTTGACCCACACGCCCTTCGAGGCTACATTGCGGCATGTGCTAAAACCAGGGCCTTAGTCTGCTCCTGTAGAAGTAATTGGAGCCTTATCACCGAAGGGACTCGGTCTTCAAGGATACCCTTTAAACCCTAAACCTTAGTAGGACTCCCCACCCTGTAATAGTGGTATAGCAGGAATATAAGAGGACCCTAATATATTTACTACAAGCCCTTATAGTGACTATTACAGGGTGGGNNGTCCTCCTAACCTAAACCCTAAAAGGAAGGCCAGCAAGTCATGTACCAAGTCACAGCACCCTTGCAGGAGTGGGACAAGCCAAAGCGCCTGAAGTCTCACGAGGACCGCGCCTTTGCAGAAAGCCGAAGGGCTCAGAAATTGACAGTTCAAGTACGTGAGATGTTTAAGCAAAAAGGGGTAGAGGTTTAGAGTGTACTTGCGTGAGATTTTTGGTATAATAGATTGATGAACTGCTGGCAGGTATTCCTTGTGGCCTCAGACGGCTGCACACAAGGGGCTTGATTGGTATGACCCGCAAACTCGAAGCTGTGCCTCCCAGACTCGTCCTAGGTTCTCAATCTGCGCTTGACCTGAAGTCCCTTGTGGGAGGTTTTAACACTAGTGTACCTTTCGGGGGGGGGGGGGGGGNNTATAATGAGGAGGGGGTTTATATATTTGTCTCCCTAATTATTTGGGAAACAACCTTGTAGAACCTCATAGACAGATAGAAGATATGATGTTAGTGTAGTAGTATTGTTTTATATATATGTATACTACACAGTACCTCAACACACAAGCCCCCAAGCAAACCTTTTAACCCCTTCAAAAAACCTGGCAGTCCTTCAGAAGCCCTCTCATGTACCCATCTCCTGGGAATGTCTCTTCTGGGTAGTGTCTAGACATATGCGCTTAGCCTTGCCTGGTTTAGCTGGAGTCTTCTGCATGATATCCCCCATGTAATGCCCATAGGAAAACCCCAGAGTTCTCAGGTAATCCTTACATCTCCTTGGAATCCATGGAGTATCCCTCTAGGATCAGGCTTAACTTGGACCTCCCAAATACCACACGTTTGGCCTGCATGCGCATCATGTTGGGGCAAACGGCCATTACCAGGGGTTCTTGGGATGTCCAAGCTTGAGAGACAGCATTTGAGCTATAGCCTAAACNNATCCCCCTTTATAACCTCTATAATAGTCCCCTATATAATGCCCCATATAACCCCTGTAAGGAATGTTGACCCTAAACCCTAAACCCTAAATCCTATATAATCCCTTATATAGCCCCCTTTAAGGAGTTTAGACCCTAAACCCTAAACCCTGCCCATTTTCTCGGCAGGCTTTCTGGGATGTGCACTCAGATGTGGCATCGTCCAAGGCCACCAAGCTGGCGCTCAAAAATCGTCGGACACTTACCCAGCGGTTTAGTGTTTAGGGTTTATAGGGTTTAGGGTTTAGGGTGGTTTAGGGTTTAGGGCCTCCAATACTTAGGTACTTGGGTTTAGCATTATAAATTATGCTTGCAGATGTATCGAAAGTATAAGGGATGGACATCATAGTCGTAGTCGTAATGTTGGACCCGCTTTAGTATGCATGATCCCCCCAAACAAGTTGAGGACCCTGAATAAATTGTTTGAGGGATCACGTTTTATCTTTTGAAACCTCAACAATTACTACTTCAGTAAAGAGGGTCCCTAAACATATCCCAGATCCTGAATAAGCCCCAGAACTTGACATTAAAGAGGGTCCCCATGCATAAGAGGGTCCAACATTAGTTGGGAGTACATAAACACAACAGAACTAGACAGATGAATAGGCAGGTCCAGTAGAACTGTTTTTCCTACATCGTCACTGTACCAGTGCGAGGGAAGTGATGGGATAGAGATCGGGATAGTGATGGAAACGGGAACGGTAGTAGTAGTCGTCGTGTGATGGGTGGTAAGCGTTAGGAAGGAGCTGGATGATGACTCTTAATGTGTGTTGATGTATGGCATAATTCATGCGCGGGACAATCCTGTAGATGCCCATTAAAGCGACATTTGCTGGCACTACTGAGCTTTGAGCATTCCAGAGCTGCTCACACGGCTCCACTGAGAATTCGTGTAATGAGGTCACTGACGTGCATGGATAAGATATACGGCCATACCCTGAGTAGCTTAGCATAGCCAAGTCAATCAGTGTGCCTCTATTTCCTCGAAAAGCCCCCTGTGCAAGAATGGTATGGAGCAAGCTAAGTACTCTAACCTTTGCAGGTTTGCAGCTGCTACATACAAAAGTCGTATAGCAGCCGGAAACTGTTTGCAGTAAGTTTTCCTACGGCTTCCTGAAACCAGTGGGTTTTCGTGCTGGCAACAGCTTCTGGCTTCCTTGCCTTCGTGGCTTGCGCTGCTTCCTTGCCTTGCGACTTATCGGCTCTGGTTGTATCTAACCCAGAGCGTCCAACTACCCAATAGTTAGGTACTTGGGTTTGGTGTTATAGTATTTCTAGTATAGGTTTGGGGTAAGTATATGGGGGATTGTCAAA
>CAJNIZ010021524.1:47402-83247 GCA_905231905.1 Symbiodinium pilosum
AAGGGACCATAATTTTGGCAATCCCCCATATGATTATTCGGTACTTGGACCCTTAGGGTAAGTATTCTCTCTGGTAAGGACCCATTCTTTTTACACAAGTAATGGAGACTCGAATGGACAAGAACATGCAAGATAGAACAGAATCTGAGGTTACGCGGTAGTCTACTGGGGTTAGGGCTTCCATAATTTAGATTTCCCTTTTGAGTGAGCCCCTAGACTAAGTTTATTGGCGTTCCCCTTTCCTGGAACCCCAATGTAGGTACTTGACTTGTCAACATATTGGTGTTCCAGAATATCACACAAAGCCTTCCTTCAAATTGAAGCGTTGACCGTAGCCGTGCCATGTTTGCAGTTGAGAAAGGAGCAAAGGAAGAAGGGCAAACTAGCGTATATGCGGGGGGGGAGTTCCCAAAAAAATAGGGATACCTCCTTGGGGTGCCCAAGATCAAGGATTGCAGCATTTTGGGATCTAAATTGGGGTTCCCCCTTTTTTGAGACCCCAATCTCACGCAAGGTTTGACCCCCAAACATCATGCGAACAACTGCTCACACTCTTCGACTCTGGTGCCCAACCAAGAGGTTACTGGGCTTGTAGGGATAATCCCCCCCCCCTATGTTTGAATATTCCTACTTATAGCCCTGGGGATCCACATAGCCCAATGTAGGTAATATTTACGGACTTGAGGGCCCAATGTAGGTATTACTTGTATACTTGGATCCCTAGGGTAATATGTATATGGGGAGCGTTCAACATTAGGGGCCGTATGGTTTTTAAATAATACGGTGGATACTAAAAATCCTGCATGACCCTAAGTACCCTAAACCTTGGGAATAATGGTACTATAGTATACTAAGGTCATGCAGGACTTTTAGTATCAACAGTAGGGGAGGGGAGTGCTAAGGTTTGCCAGCAGACGACCTGGATGAGCTGAAAACCTTCTTTGTGGACATTGTGGGGATTCCCGCGCCCTGCTGCAAGAGCCCGGTTTAGGGATTAGGGATTAGGGTTGGGATATTATCCCCCCAACCACGCCCTAAATCAGGGTTTAGGCCATGCTCTGAATAGCGCACAGAATACACGGACAACAAAACAGCTGTGGAAATGGAAGCTGGGTTTGCACAAGGGGTGTATAGGGATTGGAGGGTTTCGGGGCTAATTACTTTCAAAAGGGTTTTCAGATGTTTTCAGTGTACTGTACCATAGTGTAGATATATGGGGATATCAAGGGTGCCATTCCGGTTATTATCAAGGCTCCTACATTACACAGATAGATAATTAGGAAAGATTATGAGCCCATCCCTATTTGGGAAACTCCCTTGAATCCAAGCATAGGAAGTCTATGCCGTACAAGTAGTTGCGGCTTATATGTCAGACACGTCAAATCTTTTGGCCACATCCATGAATCCTGATCCCTAAACCCTGAATCCTAAAGCCCTGAACCCTCAACCCTAAATCCTAAAGCCCCAAACACTAAACCCTAAAGCCCTGAACCCTCGACTCTAAACCCCAAGACTAAACCCTAAAGCCGTGAACCCCCAACTCTAAACCCTAAAGCCCCCAAGACTAAACCCTAAAGCCCTGAACCCTCAACTCTAAACCCTAAAGCCCCAAACCCTAAAGCCCTTAGCCCGAAAGCCCTGAACCTCAAACACGAAGACCCAAAGCCATGAGCCCTGATTGCAAAGGAATGCCTGACGCAGCAGGACCTCGAGGCCCGACTGAGGGTGCCCCTGAGCCAGGCGGGATGATGGTTTGGTGTGTAGGGTTTAGGGATCAGGGTTCAGGGTTCAGGGTCTAGGCTTCAGGGATTCGGGCTTAGGGCTTAGGGTTTAAAGTTTAGGGTCTAGGGTTACCTGCATGTCCACGGGTACTTAAAACCTACTGACTAATATAATGGATAAGTAGGTTACAAGTATCCATGGACCTCCAAGTAAGGGCTTGGAGTGCTGAGTATTGCAGTCGAAGAACTGGTTACAGTTGGAGCTAGAAAAGAGGTAGCCCTCCGGTTTAGGGATGCTTTGCGTTTGGTTGTGAACATTCTGTTGCATTCCAAGTAGACCATGTAAAACTACACAATCTACCGAGAATTCTACACCTTACTGCTGCTGAATCCCTAGACACAAGTATCATCTCCCAGCTTCAAACGCCTCCCTCACCCCCCCCTCCCAAAAAAAAAACAAGTTATTCGCAAAATGGTTCCTTGTAGGGAATAACGGTATGCAATCCCATTATGATCCGTATACACAATTAAATAAGATATTCCCTTACTTCTGCAATGAACCAGTAAGCTTTCGGTCCGTCTTGGAACGCGGTGCCTCTTAAGCCCTCCCAGATGAAACGCCCACTCCTGTGCAGGCTCCGGAGCAGCAAAGTAGCTGGAATGAGGGCTTTGGGCTCAATGACTTCGAGGACTGATTTGCGGTTTAGGGTTGATAAGGTTCAGGGTTTAGGCTTTGTTCTGACCCCAGTCACTGCGAACCTCTGCAACATGGGGTTTCCACAAACTAGGAGCCCTTGTTGAGAGTCCCTGCAGTAGGAACTATAGTTGTAGTACGCTGGGGTCTATATTGGGGTCCTGCCCATGCATGGAAACTTCCACATAGTCGCTGCGGGTTTAGGTTTACAGGAGCCATAGTCTAAACTCCTCAAAGGGGGTTATGAAGGGGACAGTATAGGGGAGTATTGTAGGGGTTATACAGGGACACACTAGAAGTTTAGACTGGTACATTTAGTGCTTGGCCGTTTCCCTGCCAAACCAAGTAGTCATAGGGCTTCAGGTTTGCAGCTGATGCCGGAGGTTTCAGAGGGCCTTAAGAGTTGGTGTCTTACTTTATCGGGGGCTTAGGCTTTATGAGTGTCAGATGTGCAGGTTTAGGTCTTACTTCCTGGGTATAATGAGGTTGGGCCAAGAGGAGGGTTCACCATTCAGGGGAATGAGGATTCCTTGCAGGGGATTCCAGATATTCCCTACGAAAACTTTAGAAGACCCTAGTTTCCATGATGTGCCATTTGCTTTTCAATTAGATTCTCCATGATTTGGGGGTAATATCTGCAATCCCCAGTAATCCTTACATACTCCCCATAATCCCTATTTAGCCCCTATGTAATCCCTATGACCCCCTGGGAATGTTGAAGCCTGAGCAAATAGTGTAAGTCCTTTCCTTTGCAACCTTTCTTGAGTAATCTTACTGGGGGTTAGAGGGTTCAGGGTTTCGTAGGGAATACGGGAATAGATTATATGGGGGCTGTAGAGTGATGATATACTCCCTTATTCCCTACTAACCCCCTAGTAAGCAATTGCAGTAGAACCTTCACCACAATCCTTATTCTAATGATCTGATAGACCTCCGAAGTATTTGAGCTGACCGATTTAGTTTGGGAGACCTCCGAACCTTGGGGCTCGCGGTTTAGGGTTTAGGGTAGGCTTTGTTGAACAGGTTGGGGGTCAGGGTTACCCCATGCTTGTGGTGGGACCTGGCCCCTAGAGCTACCAGGTTAGAGTGCTTCGTTTTCTTTTCCAAAATCTTGCTATAGGGACCTCCGAAATTAACCATATATTTTTGTCGCTATAATCCTGATAATAACCACAAAATACAATTTCAAGTGGGGTTCTGAGGCCGGTTTAGTTTTTTCGATGAAAGAGATCTGGCATCACCTGTCCATTGGAAGTCCTATACCTCACGACGGCGTCGCGAGTCCAATCGTCGAAACATGTCGGATGTAGGACTGGCTGAGTCATTATTATTCTTATTACTCCTATTATGACCATTTGAGATGAGAAATCCAAAGGCTTCAGATGCCAACAAAGTGCTGCGTGAAATTGAGACCGAATCATAAGGGCTCCCCTCCGCACCTAGGGAACTCAACTGCTACAGAACCTGTAATAAGAATAGTGATAAGAAGAAGTTGTTATACTAGTTATTGTAATGATATTCCCCTCGAACAACCAGAGCTGGCACGTTGCTCTGAGCAGCATTTGTTTTTTTGTTCGGGGACGGCGCACGGAGTAAATGTTCCTACTGCATGGTTCGCAGCATGCCACAAGTGGCCAGGAATGAAGAAGTATAGGGTTGTACAATAACCACGCCCCGGAGGATTATGTCCAGACGCGCCGCGAAATGCAAAAGGTGGTGCTGTCGTTGGAAAACGATAACAGGAAACCGAGAACGATGATGAACACGATAAGGTCAGACATTTGCAAAATCGATAAGAGGAAAAAATACACGAACACAACATTTGGCATTAAGTAACACAAGGAACAGGGGTTTCATACAAGCTCACATATGCATGGACAAACGAAGTGTTGATGGCAGTTGCAGACATTCTCTCACAGAGATCCCAACGGCTTTGACCAGCATCCTCAGGCTCTAGGGTTTAGGGGTTTAGGCGTTTAGGGTTTAGGGGTTTAGGGGTTTAGGGTTTAGGGGTTTAGGGGTTTAGGGTTTAGGGGTTTAGGGGTTTAGGGTTGCGTTGTGATTGCCAACTCCCTTACCAAAACGCCAGGACATCGCAACCATCCGAAGAGGCCAGGGGCTACATGCATGGCGTCTGTTTGATGCAGGCCTTGCATTGTGATTGGGCCAATCCTCTTGCTCATTCTGACGGGAAGTATCTTGAATTTGTTGTTGGAATGCAGCATGCAAGGCTCTTAGGGCGGTTCCAGGCTGCAAGCCACCCTTCGGGGTCACTGGTACATTGAACCTCTGGAGGTACATGGTTAGTTCCCAAAATTAGGGTCTAATTTTGGCACCCCTAAATAATAGGTGCCGTAATACAATCAGTAGCCAAAAACGGCCTTTAATTTTATGAACAACCCACATACTTCCTATTAGAGTGCCCTTCCAGCATCGAGGATTGCATGCCTGCATTATTGGCGCAGATGGCGTTAGCATTTCATTCAACAAAACAGTGTGCTTGTCAAGCTTCGGTCATGGCTCTCAATGTTTGAGCGCTGCCCCAAGAAGCTGTAATTTTGTCAGCACTGTTATGTATGTAGATTCATGGTGCCAATCAGTAGAGGCTCCTGAAATTGGCGATCCATGTTTGGCGGTCTCTATGCGCAAAAATCACCGAACGTGGAGAACACTTGTCGGTCTCTGGAAGCCAAAGTACTTAAGCATATACATTACTAAACCCTAAACCCTAAACGCTAGACCCTAAGCCTAAACATGATTCCTATAGATATGCCATAATCAACCTTTAGCCCTTGTTCCAATGAGTTAGGTCCCAACAGTACTTAGACTCCAACTCCCTTTCAGGCCCAGGCGTCCTGGGAGGACAAGCAGGTGAAGGCGGCCGTTTAGGGTCTACTTGGAGGGTCATGGGAACTTGGTAAGTAGGATAACTATGAGTACTTATAAGTGGGTTAACAACTAGGGTTTGGGTTTTCGGGTGTAGGGTGGTCTAAAGGCATGGGGACTTAGTAAGTAGGATGATGATTAGGATAACTAGGATTACTTTATGGCTTCTGGGGGTTATTAACCTACTTACTAAGTCCCCCCGACCCTCCCAGTAGGGCTTAGGCGCAGGTGGGACAGGGCGTAGAAGCTCCTGTAGTCTCATATTCATATTGATGCATGAGCAGATTTATGAAGGGTTAGTCAGGAGTGTAGGGAATTATAGAGGCAAACATGTGGCTTCGAAAACGTTTTGGTAGGACGACTGTGAATGCCTAGAAGTCAGGTGATCTAGGCTAGGGACTACTACTCTGTACCCTAAGCCGAACCCCTGAAGCCCGACCCCAAACCCGTGAATCCCTAAACCCTAAACCCTGCCCAATATCTATGGCAGAGCCATTGGCAAGGTAGGGCACCAAAGTAGGTTTCACTTGGGTGTTGCCCCGCATTCTGTAGCAGCTGGATCATTCTTATTACATACATATATATATATATATGATGTATATATATGGCCCTTAATATGACCCCTAGTATAGACTGTTACAGGGTGGGGGCAGTAGCTAAAGTTTCAGAATGAAGGTCCCGGAAATCAGCGTTGATGTCCTTCAGGCGCAAGGAGATGAGGTAGAGGCTTGAGGTCCCACGTTGCAAGCGGGGTCCCCACATACTTGCTTTTACCGTTTTGGATCGAGAGAGACTCAGATTGTGTATATGTATAGCTGTAGAAGAGAGAGCTGTCATAGAAGGGCTCAGCTGCAGGGATCCTATCAAGGAACCTGAACAATGCCAATCCGCACCACAGAGCTGGATTCAATTGGAGAGGGGTACTTCTCATTAACCCAAACTTCATTACTTCTAGGCTGTTTCTTTGAGATGTGTGTTTAAGCCTTGTTTTGCAAGTAAACTGTCCTACAGATAATCGTTTAAGCCTTGTTCTGCATCATCAACGAAGCAGACTGCAACCTATCGCCCCAAGGCTTAGGAAGTTTGAGCATCTGCTTGCAGCGGCTTCTTTGCAAGCTTTACAACCAGCGGGGGGAGGGGGGGGAGGGGGGCGAATGCCCAAAATTGGGGATGCCATTCTTGGGGGCTCCCTATGCTAAGGATCATGGCATTTTGCGGTCTATATTAGGGTCCCTCTAATTATGGAAGCTACCAAATCTGTCTTAAGCTTCTGGCAATCTCCATTGGAATCCATTTGTTGTTCATTCCATGACTTCAGGAAAGAAAGCTTGCAGCCTAAGCTTTCAACTCAAAACGGAAGATCTGGACTAACCCAGAAGTAGACCTAGCCTGTCCCAACCATATCCATATGGTAGTTTCCCTAAATGGGGGTGCCCTTACATAGCCCCCAATATACGATGATCCTTATTATGGGGACCTCCATAAAGGCACCCCTAGTTTTGGGAAACCCCCATATACCCCTATATAACCCTCATATAATTATACAACCCTACATACTCCTATATAACCCCTACATAAGTTCTATAACCCCTATATATCCCCATAATTTTCCAAAACAAATTTTGCCAACAAAGCCAGGGGACGAGTTCTTCGAGCCTGCTCCCGATCTGCCAGAAGGCACCTGGAATCTCCGCTTGTAGGGTAGGGATGCAAGTATACGCCTAATATATGGGTGGTTGTCAAAATTATGGTCCCTTTTTGGGTCCCTATTATATTACGGCACCTAATATTTAGGGTACCCAAAAAGGGGGCCATAATTTTGACAACCACCCATGTAGGCCCAGGATCCATTATATGTGGATTACATACGGTGTAGGGCTTATAGGGTTTAGGACAGGGATGCAAGTTGACCGCCCCAATGATGGAGAATCTAATGGAAAAGAAAATGGACAATGAAATGGAAACCTTAGGCCTCTTTAACGGGGTATATAGGGATATATATGGATATTAACCCAAGAATGGAGACTCAAATGGATAATAGAATGGAAAATAGAATGGAAACTGGGGTTATAGGGAAGTTATACAGGGTTGCGAGTATACAAGTAGGTACCATTTGCAAGGAGATATTACAATCCTCAAGAAACACTGACCTTATGACCTTCTTTTAGTGGTAGATTTCCATCAGAGCAGTCTTACTTGGTCCAACGACCCCAAAACAGGCCGGGCTGCCCAGGATCCTCTATATGTGGATTATATAGGGTGTAGGGTTTAGGGCTGATAGGGTTTAGGGTACGGATCCAAGTATACCCCAATGATGGAGAATCACATGGGAAATCATATTGACAATGACATGGAAACTGGGCTTATCTAGGGGCTATGAGGCCATGTTGGTTTGAAGCTTAGGTATTCTTATGTAAGCTGCAAGCAGGCCCAAACAGTAGGACCTGATAAGCAGGAGGTTTAAATGACGGTCCTTCTTGGAAAAGATTAACGCTTTCGCAGGGCTTCAATAAAGGTCCAGAGAAATTGTTTCGTTGTTAATTATCCCGTACCCTCACAAGCCACAGGCACTGGGACCTACGGTACCCAGAGTACTCAGAGGCAGGCGGATGTAGGGTTCAATTTTCCACATTCATGCAAAAGGGGGGGCCCCAACATTCCCGAACTCCAAACCCTGAGGCTTAGGTGAGACCTAAGGTTCGAGGCTTCAGGTCAACCCTTTGACATAAGTTCGGTGGGTTTATAGTCAAGCATTCTTGAGCCCGTGGCCATGTTGTATGATTGAGAAGCTCGCATATGCGCTTTCCTAATTCTTACAGTTAGCACGTGTAAAGGAAATGACAGATGGTCCTTCAGGGGGCCTTCGGAACCTTAGGCGAAGGACTACAGAAAACCTTGCAGCGCATACTGCATTGCTACCTGCCTAATCTGACGCGTGCCTAATTGTCATTTGCAATTCCTGCCGTCGTAACCAGTGTTGTTGACTTTGGAACCTTCACGGTTGTCTCCCTTTGCCCTTGTATATGCTGATCCGAGAGGGTGGGTGGCCGCCGTGAAGTGTCTCAAAGGATTCAAGCGTTCCGATTCTCTGAACTCCCAGCCTTCCCAATCCCTGCAACTCGGTGTCAGGGTCTCCTAGTAAGGAATAAAGGAAGTAATCCGTATGTAATAAATGCACTTACTCCTAATTAAGAACCGGTAAGCAGTGTTGCCACCCATAGTGTTCTGTACCAGCTGTCGCACCAGATCTGAACCATTTTGAAATTTTGAAGCATACACGCCAACATGATGGCGTCCCTGTTCCCCCAGTTCTGGCACAATCTAACCCTAATTGAGCTATTGTCTAAACTCCTTGTAGGGGGTTATGTCTTGGATTCTATAGAGGCGAGCATTATAGCGGCTTTTTACGGGGGATGCTAGGAGTCTAGACTAATTATAGCTGAATTAGGGGTCCAAAGGTCAGAGTATATACTAGTTTATATAGATGCTAGCGCTGAAAGTATAGTCATTACTTGTAGGCTTATATAATGCCCCGGATGCAGTGGTAGGATCTCACCGCGGCCAGGACAAGTATCCCACATCTGAAACCCCCGATCCTTCAAGCCTCTAATCTAGTCTCCCAGGCCCCCCCCCCCCCTCGGAATAAGACCCCACCCCTCTAATGGTATTCATGTACTCTATGCCAGTACTAATGTGAGCGTTTATCATTGCCCAGATTGTCTGAAGCGGAACGGGTTAAGCGGAGCATCCTGATCCTGAGCCCTACAGCCCTAGACCCTCGGTAGCCTCGTGAGAGCTAAACCCTAAGGCCCTGATCCTTCAACCTGAACCCGAAACCCTAAACCCCTAAGCCTGGGTGATTTTGCCAACTCCCCGAATTATCGACTTGTTAGCTTTCAGCTGGGGCCCTTGTAGCCTTGTAGGCCTACAGTATATACAACAGAAAGCCCACTGAGGCCTATCGTAAAACTTTCTTCCTTATCAGGGCTCCTGGGTTGTACCCCTAATGTCGGGCCCCTAAACGGTTCCCCTATATGGCTTTAATATAGCCCTTATATGAGCCAATGTAGTCCCCTAGCGTCCTTAAAAGGATCCCAAAACCCAGGGCTACAACCCTGGGGGTACAAGCCTGAAACCTTTGGCCACCACTCAACCTAAACCGAAAACGCTAAAGCCATACCCCAAAGCCCAAAACCCAAAACCCTAAGCCTTAGACTTAGACCGTAAGCCCCAAACCCTAAACCTTATGGCCAGGTCAAGGTCTGGAACCTTAAGCCCCAAAGCCCTAAACCTTCTGGCCAGGTCTGGAGGCCAGGCTTCTTCTGCAGGCCATGCTGAAGCAGGAGCTCTGCCAAAACTTTGGGGGTTCAGGGTTTGGGGTCTGAGGGTTAGGGTTTAGGGTTCGGGGTTCAGGGTCTAAAATTTAGGGTTTCGGGTTTAAGGTTTAGGGTTTAGGGTGTTTTTAAAGAAGGAGTTTAAAGGGTCTGGGCGGTTCTCATTTGGGGTTGAACATAGAAAATCAGTTTGAGAAACTTCCGAATTGGTTTCACAGCCTTCTGCATTCTAGTAGTGTCTAGGATCAAAGCAAGGAGGGTTTGCGGGGTTTAAGGGTTTTGTGTCCAGAGTGTGAAGGTTTAAGGGACTTTCATCTAGCATATAGAGTTGCAGGGGAATCCAGTGGATGTGTCTCCAGTCTGGGACGATGTCGGAAAAGGGCCACACAGGGCACTCAACTACCAGGAAGTCTATAGTCTAGCTGCTTCAATGCAAAGGATGTGCAGTGGAGCTAGTGATAGACAAACCTTGCATCACTTGTGATACCAGGGCGACGGCGCATCCCACAAGCTTTGTTTGACAATCTCATGTGGCACAAGATTTCAGCAGCATTCTTGCATCCCAAAGTCGAGCTTGTAGCTGCGCCCAGGTTTGCTCAGAACGTTGCCCATGTGGCATCTTACGTCAGTTGCAGAACTGTCCGAGAAAATGATGTTGCCGCAGCCGTGGCAATCATTGCCCTAGCCATCTTCTGAACTAACTGTGCTTGGAAGGCTTTGTAAGGCGTCCTCAACCATCAACCCAAAGTTATCTAGGGTCCAAACTCCTTAAAGGGGGCTGTATAGGGGATTATATAGGGCACTATTGTGGCAGATATTAAGGGGGATACTAGGAGTTTAGACTATGGCTCACATGTTGGCAGGAGACTTCTCCAGCTCGACTCCTGCCGCATCCTCTTCGGAGCCTGCTAGAGCCCCTGCAACTCATGGGCAGGTGCTTGCATGTGGGGGGTGTCCCACGATTAGGGATACCGTTTTGCGTCCTTATATCAAGGTTTCGCGGCGTATTATGGCGTCTACATTGGGTCCCTTTGTTCAGGGATTTAGGGCAACTACCTGATGATTGCTATTCAGGAAGTCATTACAAGGTAAAACGGTTGTGCCATAGTATGGATATCTTCGAAAATACGTAGGGTTTGCTATAGTAACTTGATTCGAGTTCCTGAACAGCAACCCAGATTCAGGAGAGCGGGTTCAGGGCAAGAGGCAATGAGAATAACACAGAGATATTATCCAGAGTAAAAAAGATGCATGAACTGGGCGCACTTAGTAGTTTAGCTGTCAACGCTCACTTTGTGTTTTTAATTTCTTGTACTCTTTCCCACTTAAACCTGTAGACGTTTGTTGGCCTCGGGAACTCAGCAACAGTGTCTACCAGAACACTATTCTCCTCCCGCTATAAGGTACTTTGGGTCCTGCACTACACCTTAAACCCTCAGCCCTAAGGGTCCAAGGAACCAAATAATAGGGGTTTAGGGCCGCAAATACCATTAGTATCATAGTATTTGGGCCCTAAAACCCTATTATTTGGGTCCTTGGACCCTAAGCCCTAAACCCTATATATCCCCCTATAACCCCTTTAAAGGGACCCTTTCATTTAGGATCAGAATTACGTGTGTAACCTCAAAGCAAGCCCCACATCTGTGTGGGGCTCGGGCAATGGGAGCCGGAACTCCATAAGGGATCCTAAGCCCTCAGCCTCTAAACCCCCGAGGGTTTAGGGTTTAGGGTGTAGGGTTTAGGGTTGAGGGTTTAGGGTTTAGGAGAAGCCCCTAGTTCCCAGAACCCTAAACCCCTAAGCCTCCAACCCCTAAGCCCTTAAACCCTGCTGTCCAATGTGGAAACACGCCCCTAAACCCTAAACACCACTACCTTAAACCTGGCCATGGTGAAACTATGCATCTCGTTAGCTTCACTACTTAAGGGTTTCTTCAAGGGGTCCCCAATACCAGGGTACAACCCTAAACCCCAAACCCTAACTAGGGGTACAAGCCTGAAACCTTTCAATCACTCTCCAGCCACCAAGGCTGGGGCAAGCGCAGAAAGTTCTGCTCCGCATGGAGCCCGGACTTGGTAGCTCAAGGGCAAGGGACGCAAGTGGTTTAGGGTGCAAGGTTTAGGGTTTTACGGTTTAGGGCTCAGGGTTTACGGTTTAAGCTTCAGGATTTAGGGTTTAGGGTTTCGCCATGGTGTAGGTCCTTGTTGGTTTTCTTGGGCGGCCGCAGCATTTCTATCTGAAATCTCCGGGTCCGGAACTCTATGCAAGATGTGCCATCCGCAGCCCACATTGAGTTACAATGTAACTCATGCAGAAGCCTGGATTATTACCAGCAGCATTCACTTGAAACTCTTGCCTGGAACTCTATGTCTATAAATACTACATACATTTGGGCCCAAAGTGTGTCACTAGTGCCTACATGGAGCCTTGGGGTTCAAGCACTTTAGGGGTTAGGGTTTTCTGGCTTCCTGGCAGGCGATCATCCAACGAACCGCCGACTGCGCCTTCTGGAGGCAGACTCTGCAGATGAGCCAAGAGCGACTTGGGGGTTCCACAACTTAGGGGTCCCTTTTGGCGGGTATTGAGAAGAAGGACGATACCATATGGGGGTCTACATACACTGGGGCCTCTTTTCTTATAAGGGATGTACAGGTCTTTTGGGTTTTGGATTTGGGGGTCTCGTCCAAGAATTTCACAGGTGTTGTGTTCACTGGCTTCCAGGCAGAAAACGTTCTTAGATGAAGAAGTAACTTCCAGTAAGGCGTCTAGCACGTGAACGACATTAGATCGCCCTGACCCTGGGAAAAGTATTATACCCCAGCCATCGACCATCTCGTCTATCTGTGTGTGGGAGATTGCAATATTGGGTCCAGATGAGCTCAGCTGTTTTCCTCCCTCTTCACATGAACTTTCTGTTGCGCTGCCGGTATAATCCCCAAGGAAAACCCTCGCAGCTTCGAATCGCATAGACGTATTCCTAGGATGCCCAAACCCTGGTTTAGGAATTGGGGTTTCGGGGTTTGGGGTCTGGGTTTATAAGGTTTAGGGTTTAGGGTTAGATAATACCTACATTAACTGGGCCCCAAAGTCTATAAATGGTACGCAGGTGGAGCCACAGGGAAAGACAACCTTTTTGTTGAAGACAATCTGGTGTTCCTCAGCTCTTGCGCCCTAAGCCCTAAACCTACCTATGACTTCCAGAACCTTCTTTAAAGCAGGTAGCGCTCCAAGAACCGGTGTTGTAGGCAGTTTTTGCTGAATACCTGGTTTCTGGATAAAAACCAGGTTTCAGATTTTGCAGCCCGTCCTAAACCCGTGCGAACCCTGTAAAAAACCGTGCAAAACACGTAAAAACCTGGTGTTTCCTTGTCTTCTATCAACCAGGTTTTCTTTTCAACATCTGGGCTTTTAGCAGCAACCTGCTTTAAAGCAGGTTGTAGTTGCTGTGGGTAAAACCTGAACCCTAACCTCGAACCCAAACTCTTAACCCTAACCCTAAACCCAAAACCATCCTAAACCCTAACCCTAACCCGAAACCTTACAGGAGATGGCAGAAGTATGAGCAGGGATGCACCCGGAGCAACTCGTCACTCAAAAGGAACTGGGGGTCTCCCAAAATTAGGGTACCTTTTGGGGGGGGTTCCCTTTAAACGGTATATAGGGGTTATAGAATATGGGGGTTGTATAGGCTTTAGGGAATAGGGCTTAAGGTCTCCAACAATTGGGGGTACCTTTTCCAGGATCCTTTTTATGAGGAATATTGTGTTTGGGGGTCTATATGGGGTCCCCTTATTTCGGGAAACCACCGAGTGATGACATGCGGCTGTTTCCGGCTAAATGATAAGTAACCTGGGCCCAGCGCGATTATCCTAGAGTTTAGGGTCTAGGTCTTAATTTGGTTCCCAAGCACCTGAAAGTTAAGCTCCTAGGAACCCAACATCAAAACCCAGTTTCGGTTTCATGTTCCATGTGCTTTGGCATTTGATTGTGGATCCCCATGGAACCCTCATTAAAAAAAAACTCTTTAAGGATTGGTTTACTGATCACAAAACCTTGTCACTGGACAGTTGCCAAGGCGACGCCGGGCACGTCCTCTCAGCAGCCGCCATTTGCTCAGTATCGCTGCACCTAAGGCTCCAAGCACGCAAGTGTCAGGGCTTTAGGTACTGAAAGCCCACTGAGATCATAGCATTTGGCGCCGAAAGCCCTGCTATTTGAGTACTTGGACGTTTGGGGTGAAGTATGCTGAACATGCCCGGACGGTCTAGACAGTGGTTTGTGTTCTGGGCTTCAAACAGCTTAGTGGGCCCCTGGATTCCCACACTTTGCCCAGCCACACCTGTATGTATCTAGCTAGATTTCCAAGTAGTTAAGGTCTGGAACTCAGAAATGGTCAAGGTCAAGTTGCGCAGCAAGAACCTGCAGACCCAATCCACCATGTGATCACAATGAACCTACAGCATGGGCAGTTTACAACATGCTGCTGGATTTGCCTGCGCTAACAAAGGCTCTAAACTCTAAGCCCATACCCCTAAACACCAGGCCGTCGCTTTCAAGGATGGGTGAATATCAAACCCAGCGCAGAAGCTTGAAGACGGAATGCACTGAGCGCAGGCGGCTTGGGGGGCCCCTGACTAAGGAACATGGCTTGAGGGATACAAAGAACGGATTCATGAATGCAATCACTTCCCCCCGCCCCGTGACGCCCCCTAATATCGAATTCTGCCCATATATAGTGGTATATCAAAACGGGAATAGATTTAATCATGTAGGGGCTGTTATTCAACTTTCAACATTCTGTTCGGTATCCCTTGGTGGGGCTCGTTATCCCAGGGTAGTTGCGACCCTTTGCCTATTCTCGAGGACTACAGGGCTCTGTATGCAGCTTGTCTTGGAAAAACATGAAGACCTCTAAGGCTACACTTGAGATAGGCTGCCCATATCTAGAAACGCACACTTTCCAGCATGGCATCTACAGGACGCCTGGCCCTAGAAACCTGAGGTAATGCTTCAGTTCTTCGACAATACACATGCCCAAAGTGAGTGGAGTCCCCCAATGGAGAAGTAGGCTGACTACCCCAAAGGCTCCAAGCTCCAATCTAGTAGAGACTTAGCCCCGAAACGGATTCCTAGGTGGGTACCTCAGGACCCGCGTACATACACAAAGGTACCTGGGCCTGTGGGGATCCGTAGGGTATTGGCTTTCAGCTACAGGCAAAGCCAGCCATCGCCTGATGAGCCCGAGGCATTCTGGGGGGCTGTAACCCTAATTTAACCCCAACATACTACAATGGGTTCTATAGGGCCTACTAGAAGGATCCATGCCTTCATTCCTAGCTAATCAAAGGAAACCTCTGTATACCCTTTCCATTTTATTGTTGATGTTATTTCCATTTGATTCTCCAGTATAGATATAACCCCAATATAATCCTAATTATTTCAGGGGATGTGGGTAACCTTGTATTCCCTAGACTCCCCTATCCTCTCCCCAAAGCCCGCTTTGAGCCATGTGGTATTTTAAAAGCCGTTGTTGACTAGAGGCAGCTTGGGTCTGGATGGTTGTGACGCATTGCCTTCTTGTCCAGGGAATAGTTTGAATTAGTTATGCGGTTTAGGGTATAAGGGTTAAGGGTTTAGAGGTTTAGGGCTTAGGGTTTGAAATTTTAAGGGTTTAGGTTTGAAACTGCTAACCTACTTGTAACTCGATAGTTAGCCCTCTAAGTCCCTTTCTATTGTAATTAACTTAATTGGGTTATGTCTACAGGTATATAATAGGGGCAGTCCTCCATATACCCTTTAGTAATATAGTTACTTCCATTTGCTTTTCCATTATCCCTATATCATACCCCTATAATATTACATTATACTCCTAACCCCTAAACCCTACGTAAATATCACCCTACACCCTACCTAAACCCATATTATTCCCTGTATAATAGGGTACTGACAACCCATAGACCTCCAAAGCAGCCCTTGGCACTGGATTGTCATTGTATTGCCAGCTTCGAGAGGTTGAGCACCCGCAGTTGAGGCAAATTCGGAGGAACCCCGGGGCTATGTGAGCTATAGTCTAAACTCCTTGAAGGGGGTTATATAGGGGATTATGTATGGGAGCATGATAGGGCTAATTAGGGGTATACTAGGAGTTTATACTATAGTATATGTGTGGTTAGTAAGTTTCCTTGTGAGGAGCATCTTTAGAGGTTGAAAAGCAGTTGAGGGGTGTGTATACGAAAAAGTGCCGGTGGTTTCGTTGGAAGTATCCACTCATGGAGATGTGTGAGGGTTTCCCATTGTCGACAGGAGGAAGAGGAGGACGACTTCGACTGGGACGGGGAAGACGCATGCGATCCCTACAAGGCTGAATTGAGGGGATAGCACGTGGGCAGATGCCCAAAATGTGCGTGCAGGAGGTGCTAAGAGCCATGCAGGTAAGTTCAGCACATTCCCCAGACCCCTGAGTCATACTATCTGGGAGAGAATGCGCGTGCAGGTGTTGCGCGTGCAGAAGGATGCCGACGAGGAGACCATCAGGCGAGGATGACATAAGGTGTTGGGTTCAACTGTTTTTTGGATGCAGAAGCCCAGTTTCCATGTCATTGTCCATTTGATCATCCACCACCTGAAACGAACTTGGCATCATAAGGTGTTGGGTTCAACTGTTTTTTGGATGCAGAAGCCCAGTTTCCATGTCATTGTCCATTTGATCATCCACCACCTGAAACGAACTTAACATCAAAGTCAAGTGTTGAGCAAGGTTGGGCTTGCTTAGGGTTTACTGAGTTGCTGTTGAAGAACTTAAGCTAAGTTACCATATTGGGTATATATAGTAGTTAATGTGGTTCCCTATGATAGTAACTCAAATTAGGTTCCTTAACAGCAACTCAGTATAGGGGATGACAGCTAGGGATTGAAGGTTCCTGAGCCCAGAACCTGTGTCGTGCTCGAAGCACGACACGGAACTGCTGAGCAGACTGAACAGTGGGATATGGGGGTTTCCCAAAATTAGGGGGTGCTTTTTTTGGAGGGTCCCCATAGTGGACCCTATAGTTGAGATTTGCAAGATGTTGTGGTTTTTATAGGGCTCCCCATTGATGGAAACTACCATATGCGGCATAGCTTAGACAGTCAGAGGGATTTCGTCAGGCGAAGGTCGGGAACTTAGCTTTAGCCTTACATGCAGGTAGGTTGACAAAATTAAGGCGTTTGGCTTCACAGTTCTGAATGTTGGATAGGTCCCACCAAAGATGGCAACGGACCAGAGGTGCTGCAGATGGAGGTTAGAAATGCCGCACAGGTCTTCCATGGAGCAACCAAATTCACTTTGGCGGAAAGAGGCGGTCTAGACTCTTCCCTTCGTTATATCAAGGAAAGTTAATAACTTCTCCCCGTTACAGCTAACAGCTTCGTTGAGCACTGCTTGCAGTCTTGCAGGCGCTCTTACAAGAAGCTGGCCCTGAAGTACCACCCGGACAAGAATCGAGGTCCAATTTGCTCAGGGTGTGTAGGAGCAACTGAGGCGCATGTATATACAAGACACCCCTGGGGCTCCAAGCCTATGAAGATTCCATATACCTAAGCCGGTCAGCCAAAGTCTTTGGAGCCCGAGCCCAGTAACGTGGAAATAATGAAGGCCCCCTTCAAAATAACAGTGGTTTACATGGGACCTGTTTTTGGGCTTCCTGGCGAGTTGGAGTGGACAGTGGCTAAGATGAGGATATGTAAATAAGTAACCATTGAGTCTACCTAGAATTTGCTGGTTAGGCAGTGGATGCACCGGGGGCATCGTTGTTACAAGAAAACTCCAAAGCACAGACTCTGATGCTCACCTCATCCCCGTGACCGAAAAGCTTTGCCCAGCAATGCTCAAGATCCCTGGCTGCATCTCTTGCAATTAAAACGTTCTGGTCGTGAAATAAGTGCAGCGAAAGTGGTGCATACTACTGGAATGCAGAAGACACTCCTTCTCACAGCTCTCCTTGGAGAAGCCCGCTTGCGGGGAAAAGCTCAGACATGCGGGACGTTTGCGAAAGATTTGAGGTTCAGTAGCAGAAGCCATTGTAGTACTAGTCGGCTTTCGCCAACCTTCCCTTCAACAGCATGAAGCTGACGGATGCTGATATGCATTCAGCAAATGATATCTGCCAAATCCTTGAAGCCCACTGAGCCCGGATAACTAAACCCTACCTACTCCCTTCCCTTTGAAAAAACAATACCCCCGTAATAACGAATACCAGGTTGTTGTACCACTATGAATCGAGGCAAAAACTCATTCCTTGCGGGGTAGGCGCAGCTATCATTCGGAAAGGTGGTTGCCATCCCATTCACTGGCCTGCCGTTAATGAACTTACTTTAAGCTACTATACTGCGGAAACCATATAAATTGCTATATGCCCAGTATGATAACTTAGTTTAAGTTCCTTAACAACAACCCAGTTAAGGTAAACGCAACTTGCGCTTCCCTGCCTGCCCCGGCCCTGAACTCCAATTTTCATGGCAGGTAGCGAGAGCGCGCTGAAGCGATTCCAGGCTGTGCAATTTGTGCGTGGACTGCCATCCAAGTCAGGCGGAGTCAGGCGGTTAAGGTTTAGGGTTCGAGGTTTAGGTCTTCCGCTGGGATGACATCGCGAAGGGATGCTGATTGTTCATGAACCTGAGAAGCCTCGTTCTTGCAGGCAATCTCTGCAGCGTACGACATCCTAAGAGACCCGGAGAAGAGGCTGTCCGTTATTGGCTTGCGAAGTTTACCTAAGCCCTCCTATGTAGTTCCTGTTGGGGTAGTAGATTATGAATCTCCTACCAAAAACAACAGCAGACCAAAAAGGAAGTACCTAGGAGCGCTTGGGTATACATCCCCATATACCCCTATAGAACCCTATATACCCTTACATAACCCTGTAGGAGCCCCCTGGGGGTGAGGATTCAGGTTGGGGTTCAGTGCCTAGCTTGAAGCTTGCAGCTTCTTTTGTTGGGTTTGGAGTGAGTTAAGGGTTTAGGCTTTAGGTTTAGGGTAAAGATTAGAAGGGTGTAGGGGTTGAGGGTTAAGGGTTTAGAGGTTAGGGTAGGAATTGGGGTTTTAGGGTTCTAATTTGTCAAGCGTCCCGCCTTTGTCCCGGCCAGTTGCTAATTGTCGTTGTCCAAATGAGGGGTCCCAATTGCCTACCATACGAAATGGAGTCCACATTTTTGGACAACCTCCGCTTAACGTGACGCTTTCCGCATCGCACCCATGTACCCCTCCCTATCCCCCTCCTTTGATGTCGATGTCCCTCTCCGAGCCCAACAGAATCCATGTGGAGTTGTGTTTCCAAACACACCCTGTTAATTGTGCAATGCCTGCATTAGGTATCCCGTGGCCTCTTAAGACCTCAATAAAGGCTAATGAGACCCCTAAACCCTAAACCCTATATATACTAGCTTGCATTTGATTCTTCATTATCCCAATATAGCCCAAACCTACATTGCTATCATCGCTACGCCCGCAAACCTGCTATGCTTCCCTCCCTGAAAATCAGCTCACAACAGCCTAAAACCCCAACCCCTAAACCTCTGATACTGCTCGAATTTACCCTGGGGCTCTAAGTCTATAAATGATACTAAATTCTACCCTGAACCGTACAAATAGTACCTACATTGAGCCGTAGGGGTACTAACAGTTGGATGATAACAACAAGAGTAAGAATAAGCAAAGCTCTGATATTATGGACTTCTACTGGATGCAGTGAGGAACGTGCTCTACGTATACCTCAAGAAACCTTAGGCCTTAACCCTGAATCCTACCCCCCCAAAATCGTGCTTCTGCAGGAAGGCCTACGATGAAGCTGCAGCGCGAGAAAAGGCAAAGAGCCAGGCGCTTTGAGTGTTCGGGATGTAAAGTAGAAGCCACAATGATCACCAGAACGGCTGTTTAGGGTTCAGGGTTTAGGGTTTAGGGGATTTATACTATAGGGTTATATCCCAGGTACATAAAACAGCAACTGGGGTGGCGTACGGGTTAGCTTGAACGTTTAGGGTTGTATAGGGGTATACAGGTTTAAGGAGAATGGATTCTCACATGCGTGAAGTAAATAGAAAATGGCATGGAAACTGGTGCTATGTACGGGCTTAGGGAGAGCTACCAATATTATGGTGATTGACTTCTGATTCCTTGTAGATGTATGGTATAGGGTACCTTTAAGAGATTTCCAAATAGATTTAGGCTCCTGCTTTGCAGGGTTTAGGGTTCGCTTGGGATTCAGGACTTAGGGTTCGGGGTACCGGGTTTCCAGCTCCGGATTCAGCTGTGTAGGTTTTTGGGTTGCCAGGTTTCGGGGATTTCGAGCTTCAATTTAAGGAGTCAAGCGCTGCTTGTTTCCTGGAGATATGGGACTTTCTTCATGGCTCACACATTCTAAAGGGTCTCTGGCTGTTTTCAAAGGCACCAGAAGGGCGAGTAATGAAATCATATTTTTGTGCAAGCTGTTTGCCTCAATTGCCTGCAGGTTTCCCAGTAATGAACGGTAGACTCAATTCTGAATTCCGAAAGTGCAGAGACTTGCATGGTTGAGATGGATGGTTTGGGATTTTTGCATGTCTGGTCTCGAGGCATTCCCCGACATCTCCCGCCCTCGCCCTTCAGACTACCAGCAGAAAGCTATCTAACTACCTACTTTGGGCTGGGGTCCGTAGGGGATATGAAGCGCTCTCGGCATTGTTCAAGAGGTCTGCCTAGGTAGATCTGACGGCCCCAGTACCGCGCACGGAAGTGGGGGGGGGGGGCGGGCGATGCACAACATGACTTTGACTGGTGCGCACTTGCATTCCCTGCATGGTTGTAGGTGAAGGCTTGCTAGTCCATCTTTAAGCAATTATGACATATGTTCCCTGAACCTCAGGGCCGGAACTCCCCAAGCTTAAAACAAGATTGCTACAGTCCACGCCAGGTGAGACCGCCATCCATGCCCCTGAGCTGTAAGTTTCCGCCTGTAGGTTTCAAGGTGTTACAACTGGCTCTAAGGTTGATAGGGTTTCGAGTTTAATTACCGGTTGAGGGGTTGAGGAGCTAGCTCATGGTAGCTCAGTGTTAAGGGAATGTACATGGAGGAAATTGTCTTGTCCTGACATCAAAGGAAAACTGTCAAAACGGGATTGCTCCATGATAGATACTAAGATATGGCACCTCATTTAGAGTCATATCCAAACCCTTGTGTGCAGCCAGCCCAAAACTCTCATGAGTCACTGACATTGCTGCCTCACTTGCAGACTGATCATGGCGCGTATAAGCAGAGGCACATGTTTGAGCATTTGCTCTCCGCAGAAACTGTCATGGACACCATTTAGGTCAGATTGAGAAAGACAGCAGCAAGGCACCCTCTTCTGGGTTGCTGTTGAGGAACTTAAGTTAAGTTGCTAGAATACGGAAACCGGGAAACCCTACTACTTATTGTATACGCGTATTATGGCAACTTAATTTGACCTCATTAATAGCAACCCAGTCTTAGGGCCGCATTTTCTGTTAGGGAGGGTACCTCGCCCTGCAATACCATTTGTTTAATTTGTTTATCTTCTGCGGCTGACTCCCCTTCCTATACAAGGTTTGGGGTTTAGGGGTTTAGGGCTTGCACCGTGAAACTTGAGGTTTTCTAGGTTGGTGTTGAGACACACCATGTGAATAATGACTTGTGGTTTTCATATTATGTGGGCCTAGGTGATTGCAACTGTTGTGCTTAGACAAGTTAGTTGGTTGACTGCGCGCGTTCTGGGGGGAAGTGCTATACATCCATACGAACCAGAAGTCTTCATCACCAGCCTCCCTTTATCCCAGAAAAGCAGATAGTTTACTTTCAATTGTTAATGACATGTATTTTCTTGTACGCTCCTGGGGAACCATGATACATGCAGGTTTGGGGTGAGTGTTTGGACAAAGCCGAAGCGCCCTGTGACCAAGGTCCGCGGATGAAGCTCGCGAAGTGCAGCTTGGCTTTGGGCGCTTAGGGTCTTTTTCACAGACCTTAAGGGTCCAAGTACCCAAATAATGACCTTCAGGGTACCTATAACTCCAGCATCTGGGGGGGCTCCTTAGCGGAAATTGAGGTTGAGGGTGGGTTGTGGTGCAAAGTAGTGATTAAAAGCCTGTAGTTGTGGGTTGACGGGATAGGAGGGTTAGCAGGTTTTGGAGTCTGGGCCGGTTTGAGTTTTCACGTATGACGAGTCAGGATTATGAGTTTGGTCTTTGGCTTTGGAATATTTCGGGACTTCAGACGGCAACGCCCTTTCAAGCTAAATCTGCGCACGTTCAAAGATCCATTCCCTCATTCACTACTAGTGAGAGTTGCTGAAAACCCGCAGTTCCAACATCCTACAACCTAAACCCTAACTTTGCTGGGGAATATGTACATATATATATATAGACATATAAATATATATACATATATGTATAAATATATATATATATGTATGGAATAATGAAAAAGAACATGGAAACTACCATAATATGTTGGGGATCACGTTGGGACATTATAATTCGGGGGGGTTAGCAGGGAGTCGGGGAATACTTTATATAGGGATCATACAGGGATTATTCGCCTTGTTCCAACGAACCGCTAGTGAGTAAACCCTGACATTCTGCACCCACATGCAACTGCCCGAGAGCATGATTACAGAAGCAGGTTCACAGCCATCGCCCTCTAGTTCCACCAGTGCAGGGTTTTGGGTTTAGAGTCGTCTCCAGTTTCTTTTCCATCATCCCCATATAGCCCCCAATATGCTATATAGTAGTTTCCATTTTCTTTTGCATTATCCCCTATATAAACCCCATATACTAGGGAGTCCTCCGTGAACTTATGGTTGGAGGTGTCGAGACGAAGGCGAATTCACCTGACCACCTGCGCACCGCCACGTCAGACTCTGCTTACATGCAGGATCTGACTGCAGTGATAGAAGAAGGGCAATGCAGAACATTGTGTCTAAGTTTCTTGAGGACGTACAGGGAACCCTCATCAGCATAGTTTGATTTTCTTCATATCTTAATGACCTTAAAGCCTAAACCCCAAATTTAAGGTCTAAACCCCAAATTAGAGTCTACGTGACTGTGAAGATGCATGCTTTGGGTCTTAACTTACGTGACATGCGGGGGCAGGTTCAGAAGGTTCTTCGATGGCCACGACCCCTTCGATGCGGCAACCTGTTAGCAAAATGACCCAAAGGGTCCAAGGAGCTATACGGTATATACTTGGGCCTTAAAGTAGGTATATGGGGACCCATTTGGGCCCTAAGTGTATACCATATAGCTACATGGACCCTTTGGGGCTTTGGGGTATAGAAAGTTCGAGGTGTCGGGATGGTGTCGCTTGCTTTCCGCATGGGTGAAGGTATGCAAAGCAGAGCGCAATCTCATCACCGCTAAACGTTAAACCCCTAAACCGCAAAGATGTAGCTTCGCAGGTAGACTGGTTGCCGTTCGGGTGGTTTGCAGTTCATACTCAGGTTGAGGTGGCCCCAGGCTTCACTGCGGTGTATCCTGCCTTAAGACATGCATACAGGAAAGGGTTCGTGCAGCATGGTGTTCACGATGTTTGGCAATACCGGATAATGCTCTCTCTTTAGCTATAGTACATGATGCTTAAAACCTCGAGGTAGGCACTTTAATCCCGTTGCCTAGCGCTGGGGCCCTGGTACCTTTCAATTAAGGAGATTCGCAGGAGCATGCCGAAAATGGTTGATAAAAGGCATCCCGCACCAGTCTGGGTAGTCCTTATTATAAGTTGCAGGAGCAGGGATGGTAATGGTCATGGTACTGTAGTAGTGGTTGTATACCCTGGGAATTGCCATAGCTTACAGACCCTAGCTTTTGCTATCCGTCGATGTCTGGCTTAGATTTTGGCGTGGCTGTAGACTACCCAAGGGCTCCCATTCCGTTCTTGCATTGCCTTGTTATTGCTTTTTTGGGGTAGGGGATTATGATTTAGGGTTTAGGGTTTGGTACTACGCGAAAGGAGCTACATAGGAGGGTCTGGGTAGCCAAGGATAGGGCAACATGCAATCAATAGCTGATGGGAACCCCCAACTTCCTTTAATTTCGATTGCCACCACCACCGCCACCACCGCCACCACCGCCGCCACCAGCACCTTTTGATCAATTTAGGGTATTCCGAAGACAGGAAGCTTCAAAGTAGACCCCCAAATACTGTAGTCCTTAGAGGCCCCCCCAAAAAGGAACCTCTAATATTCAGCAACCCCCATATCAGACTATGCCGCATCCAGCTTGAACATGAGGCCATGCATCGTTCAGCGTCTTCCCATGGCGAGGTGGGACACAAAGGGAAATTGCCCTAAACCCTACAGTAAGACCCAGACCCTTAACGGTGCTGGGGGTTGGATTTTATGTATGGGGTTTAGTGTCTGAGGCTGTAGAGTTTAGGGGGTGAGCTTGCGCTTGGGGTTAATTTTTCGGGAATGTCGCATCCCGATTTGCACAGGGAGCCTGAATTGCGCGAAGGTTCGGCGAGACCCCTCCCCCGAGTTCAGTTGGGGAGTGCTTACACGAACGAACCTGAGCAGCGCTTCTTTTCGCAGAGTTGGGTAGGTGATTCTCTGATATCCTTTCCAAGTCACGGGTTGGTTTTACCTAAGTTTCCATTTCATTTTCCATCATCCCTATAAAACCCCCAATATACCATATAGTAGTTTCCATTTTCTTTTCCATTATCTCTATATAAGCGCAGTATACTATTTAGTAATTTCCATGTTAATTTCCATTGTCCCTATATAACACCCCCCTATACTATATAGTAGTTTCCATTTTCTCTTCCATTTTCCCTATATAACTCTCCCCATATAGTAGTTTCCATGTTGTTTTCGATTATCCCTATATAACCCCCCATATACTATATAGTAGTTTCCATTTTCTTTTCCATTATGCCTATATAACCCCAATATGCTATATAGTAGTTGCCATTTTCGTTTCCAGTATCCCTATATATCCCCAATATACCATATAGTAGTTGTCCCATGCATAAAGACCCTAGTCCAAGCTGACCTTGTCAGAACTACGAGTTAATACAGAGCTCAGCTGCCGAGGTATGGTAGTTTCAGTAAACTGGGAGAACACAAGCAAACACCACAAAACAGAAAAGTCCTTGTTATAGAGACGCCCCAAGACTTCCCACAATTTTCGGAAACTTCATATGGTAGCTTCCTCAAATAAGAGGCCCCAATATAGACCCTAATTGACTATAATCCTCATTATAAGGACCCTCAAAAAGGTACCCCTAATTTTTAGAAACCCCCATATCAAGCCAGGATTTCAGATTGGCAGGGCAACTGTGAATTCCTCATTAAATCGCGTATTCGAAGATGCTGGGCAATCACATTTTCAGAGTGCTCAAACGGTGGGGCACAGGAAGGTGGGGCATAGGAAATAAGCTTTAATGTAGTAGAGTATATACTAGGAATCCTTTTACAAAAGCCTACCTTTATTCCACCTTTTGAGCCCCCTGACTTTTGCAAAGGGGTAGTGCATCAGCTTCCCAGTTCCTCGATACACAGTCTAGGGTTCATGGATTTATGGTAAATGTGTCGGGGATGCTGGCTTAGCCGTAATTCCCGGGCCTCTATAGGGATTCCAGAAAGCGGGAAGCCTTTCCTTTCAAGGTACACAATCCCCTTCCTAATGAACTTAAAATAATGCACCTACTGAACTTCGCAAAGCTCCGCCCATTGAATTTACTGTAAAGCAGCTACTGAGCTCCGCAACCTCCCCTCCTATTGAATTGATGTGAAACAGCTGTTGTGCTCCGCAACCCCACTCCCATCAGATCTCATCTTAAACTAGGATCTAAACTTGTGTGGGGGGTCCCCGCCACTTATACTCCTAGGTCCCATTTTTGTTGGGGGGTTGTCTCATACACCGATCAGAACCCAGCATCATCTATATACGGGCTCCATATGGGTATATGTATGTTCTGCAGGGCTTACGTAGCGGTATATAGGTGTTATATAGGGGTAGAGTATGGCTCCCTATTCTTTGGAGTTCCTGCTTCGATGCAAGTCCGTGTTTCTGCCACTTTGCGCCAGTTCTGCCAAGCAGGCAAAAATCGCCCAAGCCTCCATATGTACAGCAGCAAGTGGCAATTAGTCTATACTCCAACCCTGGCACCCCCTAAACCCTAAACCCTATATACAGTTCCCATTCTGGCACCTTTAACCTGAGTTGTCAGTTCAGGTCAAGACTGCTGCATCTGTTGCTTGATTGGAGGTGCAGGCCAACCTTCCGACCTTTCTCCATCCTCCAAGACTACACTCTACCAAACTCTGCAACCCAGATAGGTTGTTCTCAAAATTGTGGGCCCTTTGGGGTATATATATATATATACATATGATACTACGGGGGTACCTAATATGTTTGGATACCAAAATGCGACCCTAGTTTTGGGAACAACCCAAATGTTTCAAACCCAAGCCGAACAGCCTACAAACCCCATAATCCGTAAGCCTCTACGTCACAAGCCCTATAGCCTACAAGCCCTAAACCCTAAGCCTTCAAAGGGCTCCGCGTCCTCTTCGGGCGATGCCTTCACCATGCGCGGCAACGCCGGGCCAGCATCGTCTGCAGAAGGCGAGATCATGTTCTTTTTTTGGAGGAACGGGGTTGAGGGTCCAAAGTTTTGGGTTTACAGCTTAAAGTTTGTTGGGGTTCAAAGCTGCGGGTCCAAAGAATAGGGATAACTCCAGTTGGAACCCGCTATGCATTCTCAGGTGGTGTGGTCAGTCCGAAATCTAGGGTAGATTTCTTGTCTCACTGCATGAGTTCATGTACCCTAAGTCCTGAACCGCGTGGCTCCATGATCATGTTTGTGGAAACCATTTTTCACGGCAGGACTCATGACAGTTGTTGTTTGCCATCCCTGATTCCAAGACATTGAATGCCATCAGTTGTACCAAAGTTCCGCATATGTTAGGGGTAATGTTCCATCTTGAGTGGTCGTGCGTTAAGTTTTTCATGAGCATTTAGGCCCGCACAGGATTCCATCAGCATTCTGGGGTGGGGCTCTGGGAGCGGCTGCTTGGGGCATCGAGAGCCACCTCAACAACCACTCCCCTTCTGACCCCTAGAGACAGAGGGGCTGAACCTAAGTGGTAAGTTTGCTTTCTGGCTTCCGCTTGTTTTAGAGCAGTCATCTTGCCAGAAGATGGTGCGTAGTCATTCTGTGTACTTTCTTCAGACTCGCAGAGAGCAGGTCTACCAACGCTTCTGCGTCTTGCAGTAAGGTAGGTATTTTTACAGCAGTACTTAAAAAAGCAGGCAACCCCCACTGGTACAACAGACAGCAGCGGTCAGCAATACTCGTATGTTTAGCAGTTTTCGGGGAAAGGTATCCCTGCTGCTTAGAGCCTCCTGTGTATGATTTTTGCTATAGCTTTCAAGCATTTCCTTCTTTGTCCCTGCTTCGCAACTCGGCATGGCTCCGGATTCAAGACTCCGGGATGAAGTGTTGACTGGGTTTGTGCATTTCCCAAAGGGTCCATGTAGGTATATGGTATACACTTAGGGCCCAAAGGGATTCCCATATAGCTACTTTAAGGCCCAGGTATATACCATATAGCTACATGGACCCTTTGGGTTTGCGAAGTCAGAAGTCAGACGGCCACCTTCAAGATGTAATTGGGTTATTCTCAAAATTATGGGCTTTTTTTTGGTTATAGATGATATTACGGCACCTACTATGTAGGGCTCCCCAAAATGGGGCCCTAATTTTGGGAACTACCCAACCGCAACCGGACAATGCTGCGTTGCAAGTCTTGTAGACTTGAAGCCTGGAAGCCTTTATTGGGTTCCTGTTAAGGAACTTAAATTAAGTTACCATAATGGGTATATATAGTAAATAATAGGGTTTCCCCAATATAGTAACTTATCTCAAGTTCCTTAACAGCAACCCAGTTTAGTTGCAGGCCCGCCACGCAAGACTAAGAGGCTGTCCAAGGACGAGTGCGGCGCCCGGTTTCCGGCCCTGTTTGTAACCCTAAGGGTCCAAGGACCCAACTAATAGGGGCCCTTTAAGGGGGCTAAAGGGGGATATATAGGGTTTAGGGTTTAGGACTTAAGGGTCCAAGGACCCAAATAATAGGGCTTTAGGGCCCAAATACTATAATTGATATAAATGGTATTTGGGCCCTAAAACCTTATTATTTGGGTCCTTGGACTCTTAGGGTAATACTCTTGCGACGTGGGCTCACTAGCAGTATCTTTTCGTCTTGTTGTCCTCGTTACTTCGCAAGTGAGCATGGATGAAGTCATGAAGCTTAGTACTCCTCATGCCCGACCCCACCCGAAAAGTTTAGCATCTCAGAGAACCGTTGGTGGAGCGTTGCTAGCTTGACTTGGCGTAGCTGGTGAGTTCTCACTTCAAGAAAAAAGCATTGGGATGATGTCAGTTGGCTTTCAGGTAGGTTTGTCCAGGATTTCTGTCAAAGACATTTGGCGGCTGGCTGGCGGCCTTTCAGGTTTGCCTCACTTTTTCTTGATAGCATGGGTTCGGGGCTCCTCTGCATGATTTTATTGTGAGGGTGGCCGCCAGTCGTTGACAAAGCCTGCTTGTTTAAAGTAAGCATCCTCAATTTGAGAGAGGGAGCGAGGGAGAGAGAGAGAGAGGGGTCGGGCCTGCGCATAGCCCTCATGAAAGAAAGAAAGAAAGAAAGAGAGAAAGAGAGGAAGAGAGGGTACGGGGCAGCGCCCCGAGAGGGCCGTGAGGGCTCCCTTGCACCCGAAGAAGAAGAATAGGAAGAGAGAGAGAGAGAGAGAGGGGGAGGAAGAGGGAGGGAGGGAGGGAGGAAGTGGTATAGCTGCACAGACCACAGACGGACAAGAACATTGGCTTTTGTCGAGAACCATGTTGCAAAACCCAAGCCTGAATCCTGCAAATCGGAGACCCTTAACTAAATCTCAAGACGGCCAAGCATGAAACACACTTATAGCTTTATGACCCATAGCCCTACATGGTTCAGTCAAATCACGAAAGCTGTAATTCTCAGCCATAAAGCCAACAAAGGGGGCTCATCATATGGCTGTTTCCAACAAGGGCGTGTCAGAAATTCAGGTAACGCGGCATGTTTGACCTTCCCTATATATACATACCCGGATACATACCTCGGTACATGCCCAAAACATGCCCCCACAACGTCTCTTTTCGCCAAGAGACATGTACCTACGAAACATAGCCGAAACATACCTCGGAACCTAACTTGAAACATACCCGAAACATACACCCGAAACAGACCCAATGCAAACATGCATGCTTAACCACGTGTTTTCCGCAAACACCCATGTAGATTCTAGATGCGGCCCAGTGCCATAATAATCTATGTATCATAGCTACGTATCCGTCTATCTACCATACTGTCTACCTATCTATCTATCTAGCTATCTATTGATCTATCTGTCTAAGCTATCTATCTATCTATCCATCCATCTACCCATCTATCTCTACTGTCTATTTGTCTATCTGATTATACATCTATTCATCTGTCTATTTATGTCACCCTAAATGAGCTGAAATCCTGAACTCTAAACCCCAACTTACAGCTGGTAATACATCCTAGGATAGCATCGCACTGAGGTACGACCAGCTCTTCCGGGATCTTGCGGAAGCCGAAGCTTCAGCTGTTGCCTCAACTTGCTGGGGTTGTGAGGATTCAGGGTTTAGGGAGCTCAGGGTTTAGGGTCCAAGTACCTGATAGTCATATACTTATCCAAAATCTGTACTACAATCACCCCAAGTACCAGATTATTGGGTACTTGGACCGGATCCTCTGGGCCTAGAATTTGGGTCAGCCAGATGTGGCCCCTGATGAGCTGTCCCTGCTCAGTATTAAACACCCTCTTCCCAGAGGGTCCAAGTACCCAATAGCTAACCCTACATCCTACATGGCCTAGACTTACCTTTGCTTAGCTAGGAATGAAGGAATGGATCCTTATAGTAGTCCCTAATAACCCATTATAGTAGTTTCCATTTTCTTTTCCATTCCTTCACCCCCAGCTAGCCAAAGGTAAGCAGACTCTAAACTGAGGAGGGGCTCCCACAACATTTTGGAACCCTGTCCCCATATCCACAAACTTACCGTGGCTTTTCAGTGATTCGCCAATGTAGCCTCAACGCGGGTATTTTATCTGTATAAAAACTATTCTACATGTGTATATACATATATATATATATGTATACTGCGGTAGGACAAAGTTCGACCCACCTGTCGCAGACATGCACTACATGCAGACCCCTTCTCCCCCATAGACTCCTCCACTGTTTGGGGACTCCGCTGGTACCTTAAAGTAGTATGAATTTAAAACAGCATATAAATTTACTCGGCAACATGGCCCATCCTGCATACTCTTTTTCTGCATGTTGAACCTCCTTACAAGCTCCGAGGCCCCGGTAGGTCGAAACTGTATTCCTGGCGATGTATGGAAATGTCTCACTACAGCTTATACCACGTAAGAGGCCGTATGGGAGACCCACTTAGAGGCCGTATGGGGGACCCACTTTACATATATATATATATATAGAAATGTCTCACTACAGCTTCTACCCCGTAATCCAAATGGGCGACATTGGGAGACAATCATTTGCTTAAGGGCACCTTACATGCACATTTGTACATTTAGATTTATACGTGTACGGGGCCAGTTTCTCAAGAGGAATGTTTTTTTATATATAAATGACGTAGTCTGGATGTTTGATGTGGTAGGGGCCTTGGTTGGGGTCCTTGGGGATCTCGCAGAGACGTGATACGCCTGTAGGATGTGTGCATTCCCCAAATTTGGCCGCTTGTAAAAACCGCAAAGCAGTCGTTGTCATAGCCGAAAGATTCCAGAGGGCCCATGTAAGATTGAGGCAAGTCAATATGTCTACATATACAGATGCATCTACATACGCACATCCATGTAAATACATCTGAGATGGCAGCTTCACCTTGATTCTTTGTTATTAGGTAGAGTTCTAGCTGGATAATTTTGCTTGCTAGGGTGAGTCTGCATCCAGCTTGAAAGACCACAACATCAGAACCTTATATGCACCCGTTTTGGGTCCACTAGTCTCCCCTGAACCCTGAACCCTAAACCCTACACCTAGCATTTCCGATAGCGGATGGTAGGACGGTGATCTGGTCTTATACCGGGGCCAAACTTGGATTCGTTTTTCTCCCGCATGCATGAATCCGTGCTTGCACAGCTATGGCTGGGTTGGCCTTTGGGATATTTAGATATTTTCCCTTATTGGCTTCATAAGGACCACAAAATTCCGAATCTTTTTCAAATGGCTCCAAAGGCCAACCAAGATGGATATTGATGTTAAAGGTGGCCTCCAAACAGCGGCCATGCTGGGGCATGTTGCAGAGCCTTCCACTTACCTTTGGTTAGCTGGGAATGAAGGAATGCAAAAGAAAAGGGCAAGTACTATAATGGGTTATACATAGGGACTACTATAAGATCCATTCCTTCATTCCTCGCTAACCAAAGGTAAGTCCATCACTGGTACCTTGACTAGGTGGTCTCCGGGCAAAGATCCGTACACCTTGATCAGGCAGAATACCCCGGCAATCTCCACATATCCTTAGGGCCCTACTTGGAAGGTCAGGGGGACTTCGTAAGTAGCTTAATAACCTCTATAACCCATATAATAACCCATATAAAAACCCTACTTATCCTAATTATTGACCTACATACTAAGTCCCCATGACCCTCCAAGTAGGATCCCCAAGACCTTCTCATTTTAAGAGACACGCTGCTCATGTTTATACACTTATGGATTACGGTCGCATGTCTTCAATTTCCTTTGTGCGGGGCTATTCATGAGGTCCGCAGTTTTGCAACCTCCAGCAGCATGCCGATCTGTGACTTTGTTACCAATGGTCTACAGTACGCAACTGTAGGCATCGGTGGTTGAATGATTTCATGATAGCATCATAATAGCTTGCACTGTTGCAGACATTTCTGCATATCATGTGCTTCAGGAACAGTAGTCGCAACCTTAAGCTTCGTGCGGCTTATTCTGATTTGTGAAGCGATGCTGCGCATCCGGAGGAATTCGGGGGAAGAGCTGGCAATAAGCTGGGACGAGGTGAGTGACGTGAGGAACTTGAAAGAGACTCTGCATTGCCGGTACGGCTTTCCCAGATGCATTCAACAGCTGTTGCATAACAACAGCAAGTTGCATAACGACAGCAGGTTGGATGAGTGTGCAAGGCTGCAGGCTTCCACTGAAATACAGTTGGTCATTGTGCCTGTATCCACGCCTGCACAATTGGATGAAGCGAAGGATGAGCTTTTTAGTGCCTGCCTACACGATGATGTAGAAGTGGCACGGCAGCTTGTGGAGGCTGTCTCCAACGGGCCTCTGCAGTTGCAGTTTTGGCTTTGCAATGAAGCCCTTATTTGTGCGGTCTTGCACGGCCGCGTTGAAATTTCTCGCTTGCTCTTGCAAGCTGGTGCCAAGGTGGACCTCAAGGATTCGTCCGGCAAAACAGCTCTCATGTGCGCCTCCGGAACTGGTCAAGCAGAGCTTGCATGCCTACTCTTAGCAGCTGGCGCTGACAAGGACCTGACCGATTTGTCTGGCAACACGGCTCTCATGTATGCCTCCGCGAATGGCCATGTACAGCTTGCGCGCCTGCTGTTGGAAGCTGGTGCTGACTTTACCCTGCAAGGCCTTTGTGGCCACACAGCTCTTACACTTGCAGCTCAACAAGGTCACCTGATCATTTTGCAGGTCCTGCTGGAGGCGGGTGCGGATAAAGACCTGCAAGGTGAGTACGGCGACACAGCCCTAATTTGGGCGAGTGCAGAGGGCCACACGCATGCCGCCTCCTTCCTGGTGGAAGTTGGTGCCAACGTGGACCTGCAGGATTCATGCGGCAACACCGCTCTGATGTATGCCTGCAGTAAAGGACAGCTGGATCTGGCTTGGTTGCTTTTGAAAGCTGGGGCAAACCCAGACCTGCAATGTGGAGATGGCAGCACAGCTCTCGCATGTGCAGCTTCCGCCGGTCACCTGCAGCTTGCGCAGCTTCTGTTGGAAACTGGTGCTGACAAGGACTTGGGTAGTGGCTCAGCAGGCACAGCTCTCATCAGAGCAGTTCAGAGAAGTGACGTGCAGCTTGCGTGCTTGCTGCTGCAAGCGGGTGCTAACACAGACCTGCAGGGTGAAATAGCAGGCACGGCTCTCATGTGTGCAGCTCGAAATGGCCATGCGGAGCTTGCACGTATGCTGTTGAATGCTGGAGCCGACAAAGATGCAAAGAACCAGATAGCAGGCTCAGCTCTTTGTTGCGCAGCTCGAGCTGGCGACGTGGAGATTACGCGGTTGCTTCTGGATGCTGGTGCTGACAAGGACCTGCAGGACGCTTACTCCAGCACCGCCCTTGCCAGTGCAGCTGCAGGCGGCCACGTTGATATCGCACAGATGCTGTTGGACGAAGGAGCTAGCTAGGACTTGCAAGACCAGTGCGGCGACACAGCCCTTAGTTCCGCAGCTGGATAGCAGCATGTGGACATGCTTTCGCTTTGGCGGGAGCAAAGTCTTACACACCAGCTGCCCTTTATGATGTTTTTCTCACGTGCTCCCCGTTAAGACCCTGGCAATAACCAGTGGGTAACACAGTGCTTAGCTCTGCGGCTGGAGACCACTATGTGAGCTACAGTCTAAACTATTTAAAGCGGGCTATGCGCAGGACGTCTATACAATTTATGAAGGGTAATACTAAGACTAGGAGTTTAGACTATAGCTCACGTGGACGCGCACACGTGTGCTGGCCGTCGGAATGAGCCGGAGCAAAATCTGCATGCCACGCCTTGATGACGTTCTTCTGAGTTGCCTTGGCGAAAACCCCGGCCAAGACCGGTGGGGTAACACATCTCCTAGTCCTAGCTTCTCAGCCACACATCACCATGAGGACAGAACATGGTGTGTTGGACAGATGAGCTGGAGTTCAGATTTTGAATTGCATGCTATGAATACTTGAATGATTCTCTTCAAAGTTGCTCTGTGCTTTCTTGAAGCCTAGAGCTTAGGCCCCCGGCTAGGGGCCATTTCAGAAAAAGCTTTGGCCCTCCTCGCGTTGAGGCCAGAGGCCCAAAGCGAACTACGGGGGGCAGATGGATTTTTTAATCTTTCCCGGGCAGCCCAATACTCCTAAGATATTTCTAAACCAGGAATGGATTTCCATTCATGGTAAGAACATCGCGTAGTTTGAGCCTGAGAATACCAGTACCTGAATACCCTACCCCCTTAACCCTAAACCCTAAACCAGAGGATGTTGGGCTAGTTGGGTTTTTTGCCAGCAGAATGCTGAGGAGTCAGAAGTTTCACGGAAAAAAGGCAAGAGCTCTTTAGCAGGCGTCGGCCCGTTCGTATAGAGCTTTCACTAATGATAAAAATAATGATAATAAGAATAGTAGTAATGACAAAAAATAGTAATAGTAACAACAATAGGAAAACAAAAGAATACTAGTAATAAGGAGAATAATTATCGCAGTAATATAGTAATGACAAAAATGATAGAAATACGAGTAAGTATAGTCTACTTATCATATTTCTTAATAGTTCTAGATGCGCAACAGAATGTGAACAAACTTGTTGATGCTTGAGGCCCTCACCCCGAAATCTGAATTCTAAGCCATCCGTAGACACAGAGGACCGACAGGAATTGTTGAGCTGCGTGCCCTCAGAGACACCATGGATACATACACATGCATAGGGACCATGAGTAGAACATAGGGCCCGCTACTAGGGATTATGCTTTAGGGTTTAGAGTTTAGGGTTCAGGGTTCAGGGTTTAGGGTTTAGGGTTTAGGATAGTTTACAGGCCTAAGCTTCACTGTGACACTTCATGCCAAGGACACAAGCTGGCCAATACCCAATAGCACCTCTCTGACTGCTGGCCACAGGAAGGTTAACTTGATTTCAAATCATCTGCTTTTGCAGTTGGCAGTTTCCAAAACACGTTGAGTGTCCTTTTTGGGGGTTCAGTTTTCTGTGATATGGTTTAGGGTTTAGGGTAAGGAAGACCCTGTGTTTGGTAAATGCCCATTTGTGAGGTGTGTTTCGGGCTCTGGCTCTACACGCCGATACAAGCAAACATACGTGTGGCAAACGCTGCTGCAACAACTTTACGTAACATCAGCTCCGCAATGAATATGTTCAACACGGTTTGTACATTTTGGGGAACACGTATTGTAATTTTGGAGCGGGAAGGTTCATAATCAGGGGATGTGGTATATGAAGTCAGATCAGCGTCTTCGGAGTGTTGCATTTCAGTGCGGTTGTCTGCTACTTGGGGGACGAATTCCTTTTCGCATGTGAGAAACAATACACAACACACTTGTCAATAGAGAATTCCGAAGCCTGGGGTCCCGCAGGATTGGGTTTTAGGGTCTATGGCTCTAGGTTTAAGGTTTAGGGCTTAGGGGCTCAGGCAGAGAGTTTGCACATAGTGGTTTAAGGGTTTATGGTTTAGTTTTCTGAAATGTTGGCCTTAACGCCTTCTTCAGCTCTAGAAGATATGTTAAATTCTCCCTATAATTTCAGCATATGTGTACAGGGTCTAGGGTTCTACCGTGAACCCATTTTGAGAGCCGCCCCCCCACTTGTGGGAGTCAACAAGTTCCGCAGCATTGTTGCATTTGAGCGTGTTTCATGTAGGAACTATGCTATGCGCACATCACTGAAGTGTTGTAATGAGATGTAATAAGCAAGCGTGGCCTACATTCTCTACAACCCGGGGACCTAAATCTAAGCCCAAAACCCTAAACAGAAGCACTCAATATTCAAGCTGCATGTTCCCCATTGGACTTGCTTCAAAGGCAAAGATGTGGAGCGAGGAGGTGCGCAAGCTAGTTTAAGGGATTGCTGGACCCTACAAACCCCAATCTTTTAGGGTTTAGTGTCTATAGGGTTTAAGGTTTATAGGGTTTGGGATTAAGAGTCGTAGGGTTTGGGTATAAGGGTCTCCATTATTCTTCTGGTATGATATTTTCTTCAAATTGGTGCAGCACATGTGTACCTCAGGAACGTAACCCTAAACCCCAAACCCTACAATAGCTGTTTACATAGAATTTGGGAAATGTTGTGGATATCTAAGGACTTTAGGAGGGACCCCTAATAGGGACCCTTGTAGCTTATGGGGGTTTATATGGGGACTACCTAGGGATATAGGGGCTATATAATGACTATATGAGGGTTATATA
>CAJNIZ010021535.1:600-19710 GCA_905231905.1 Symbiodinium pilosum
GCAATTATTCTACCTACTTTTGGGGGTGCAGGTATAGGTGATTTGCAGCGGTTCCCGGGCCGAAGGTTTAGGGTTTACAGGGTGTAGAGCTACCTCGCTTGGTGCCTGCTTGAAGCTTTGCAACAAAGGCACGTCCTGCCGCTTACGTGGACCTCGTGCATACCTTTTGCAATGGGCTTTAACCCTCAGGCAATCGGTATCTGCTAGCATTGCAACGAACATGCTCATTATGATTACATCTCTAATTAGTAAGCCTGAAGACATGGATATCTTCTATTGCTGGTGTTACTACTCTCATTGCCACGACTGCGTTTGTCATGCATATTGCTGCTGTTATGACCGCGAGAGAGTTGGACGTCTAGATACGCTTGCTAATACAGGTGTGATGCATGCAAGGGTTCTGTGACCCTAAACCCCAAACCCTGTGAGTGTAACCCCGAGACGTAAAACCGAAACCCTTAACCCCAAACCCTAAACCCTAAATCCTATGTAACCCATTGTAGTACTTTCTATTATCTTTTCCATTCCTTCCCCTACACCCTAAACCCTTCACCCCAAACCGCAAACCCTGAGGACTAGTTTCAGAAGCCTCCTGGTATGTAGGTACCTTGGGACATCGGACGTCGGGACCACCTCAATATCTACGCCAGTACGCGGTTTATGGTTTTAGTGTTTAGGGCTTTGGGTCTTACATCTACACAGAAGATGCATATACTATACGTGCAGCCCTCCACCCATTTAGTGACTAGAATGGATAATAGTAACTCTATCAGGGCCCCCTTATAGTCCTATTAGACTATAGGTGGACCCGCGCACCCAGTTAGTCACTGTCATGGATAATGTCAATTCTATGAGGGTTCTCAAATAATCCTGCTATACCTTAGGTGGACTCCCCCACCCAGTCAGTGACTATAACGGATAATGGTAATTATATCAAGGTCCTCTTATAATCCTATTATACCACTACTACAGGGGAGGGGATCCTCCTAACCCATACTGTACAACAGCGTAGTCGGGCCTTGCAGGGGCAAGGAGCTTTTGGTTCTTCAGCTATAGAGAAGTACCAAGGGCACCTAGGGAACATACCCTAAACGATGTCAGGCTCCTTTTGCATGATTAACTCACAGGTCTACACCCTAAACCCCGAACTTCAATTTGCTCCCTTTTTAAGCCTGAGAGGTACTGGGACCTTCTTGAAGATGGGGACTTTTTCAAGCATATACCTAAGCCCTAAGCTAGTATAGCTATCATTTCACATATTTTGGGGGTCAGAGAAGAACCTAGAAATTGTCTCCGGAACTGGCTCGCAGAACCCTCAACATCTCTTGATGCGGTAGTTGGAGGTTTTCCGAAAATTAGGGGTCCCCTTTTGGGAGGTTGCGGTAAGGATTATAGCATTGAGGCCGAGTCCCCAACTGCTATCGCTAGGTCTGGTACCATACTGTTGATGGTTCACAGGGTCCCAAGTACCTACACGGTACGAAGTATGGTTTCTGAGGTAGGGATTTTTTCATGGTCTGGGTAAGTAATGGCAAGTCTTCCCTATTTGGGTACCTACGACCCTTTGGCTGGATTAAGCCTTGCAGCACCCTAAGCTGCCTTGTTGTTAATGAGCTCATTTTAAGTTACCATAGTATGCTTATATAGTCAATAACAGGTTTTCTTATCATAGTAATCCTAAACCCTAAACCCTACATACCCTCGCTGGAGTAACTTAATCTAAGTTCCTCAAAAGCAACCCTGTAAATCCCTAAACCCTACACCCCTAAACCCCCAAGTCCCTAAACCCTAAACCCTGAACCCAAAAGTTCTGTAGGTCCTACGAAATCTCTGTAGCTTAAGATCCAAAGGATTGTGCGTGATTTTCTCTGAAAGCCCTAAACTTTCTAAATTCTTGACAATGTTTATGGTTTAGGACCCTCGAAAAATATGAAAGCAAGCAACACTAGGCTTTAGAAAAAAGGTCCCCACAACAGTGCGCGGGAGGTTCCACGTCCTGTGGCACAGCTGGGCGTGAAGTCGGTTCTGTTGGTGTCGACGGCGGCCTGTCAAAAAAAACAGCGAGCCTCATAACGAATCATGCCTAACTGGCTAGAAACATGATCTTTAGGTCTATCAACATACGCCATACCGTAAGCCTACAAGGGTTCCAAAAGCAAGGACCCCTATGCCATTTAGATATGGAAATGCGCTGCATCGAGATGCTAGTAAATATGATCATTACTGGTATCTCCATATTACATCTACCACTGCCCAAAGCCCGAGTACCTGATTGTTGGGTATTTGGATCCTCTAGATCACACCCCTCCAAGACAACGGGAATCATGTTGAATGCTTGCAGAGGGATCATCTAATAACTCGCCCGCTAATAATGCATTACTCCAACTAATTAAGTACCGGTACACATTCGGGGTTCACCCTAAAGCCCATGCCTTACATGTTAATTAAGCAGATGATATAAACATGATGCTCTTAACCCCAGCCTCGTCTGATACGCATCTGCGAAGGTGATGTCCTCGGCATGTATGACCCAAGGGATCCTAGTATATGCTATGAGAACACACCTACTCTTCACCGACTCCACTGCCTTCACGCTAACCCGCAGCAAGCCCTAAACCCCAAAGACCTAAAGCCCTGAACCCCAAAAGTATGTAAAATAATAGCCCTAAACCCCAAATAATCGCCCAAAAGGCCATTATTTTACATACTTTTGGGGTCTAAACCCTAAACCCTACATGATATAGTAGTTTCCATTTTCTTCTCCCATGATTCTACATACATTTGGGGTTCAGGTAAACCCTAAGCCCTAAACCTTAGGTGGACCCCCCACCCAGTAATAGTGACTATAAGGGATAATGGTAATTATATTAGGGTCCTCTTCTATTCCTATTATACCACTCTTACAGGGTGGGGGGTCCACCCAACCCAAACCCTAAAGCCTAAACCCCAAAACCCACCACAAAACCCCTAAACCCTAAACCCCAAAAACCTACTTTTGGGGTTCAGGTAAACCCTAGATCCCAGAGAACTCTGAGCCGATGGCCGCAGCGCGGGCCGGAGCAGCCTGGAAAGGGGTTTCCAAGTAAGGCATATATATATATAACATGTTATATATAATATACTATATTACGTATAACTATAATAATAATGATACATATATCTATTTTTTAAAGTCTATATTTGTAAGGTGTATATATTTATATGAACTATAGTCTAAACTCCTATCATCCCCCTTAGTAACCCTTGTAGTAGTCCCCTATATAATCCCCTATATAACCCCCCCTAGGAGTTTAGACTATAGCTCATATATATATATATATATATGGTAACAGGGCCTCCTGTGATCCATCTTTACTGCTTTATTTAGATATTCTTTATTTTCTCCTACAAACTTACAATTCTGAATATGATTATTCTGGATTTTTTAGACTTCGAGATATCTCAAATACTCAGAAGATCTAGAACTACATGAAGAACCAGATATAGAAGATTGATTAAATATTTCGGACGTCTCAAACATTCCAGACATTCCAGACGTTACAGACGTTACGGACGCTTCAGACATTTCAGACGTCTAAGATGTCCTAAGTATTTGAAATTTTTGATAATCTAAAGATCAATTAAGACAGACGTTTCAAGCATTACAAACATTCCAGACATTCCGGACGTTTCAGACGTTTCGGACGTTTCAGACATCTCAGACGTCTAAGATATCTTAAACATTTGAAGTTTTTGTGGTTTCAAGATCTGTTACTACTGCTATGCTATAGAGATCTCGAACTATCCAAAGAATAAAGTAAATGTTTTAGACGTTCCAGACGTTCCAGACGACGTTCCAGACTTTCAGACGTCTCAGACATCTCAGACGTCTAAGATGTCTTAAAAATTTAAATGTTTCGCTAAAGTTGTATTTTTGGTATTTCTATTTCGAATTACCAGAATATATTTCCTGTACATATTCTATATGGGTATATAAACATCCTTTGAATATCTTCATTATGAAATATGGGAAACCCTCATGATATATAATATTATATATATATATATATCATATATCTTATATACTATCCGGACGAAGCTGATAATAGAAAAGTAAGAGCCTTAAGCCTCAAACCTCAAAAGGCCGCAATATATGAATTTGAAGTAAACCAAAGTTAAGCTGGATCATAGGGGGCCCTGCTGGCTATATGGTAATATATATATACATATTTAGTTATATTATAGAAACGAAACATAAATGAACGCGTGTACGTAAATCCATATACAACAATTTCTTGGCACTAAAAAAAACCTAGAAGTATACGTTTTTATCATACACTCAGATATAAGTATGATTAGATATGGACAGATATATAGAATGAGCTACGCGTTACTTAAACTGCCTTGCAAGGCCCCAAAACACTAGATGGAAGAGTCTTTAGGTAAGGATGCCAGGTGCAAGATTAGTTGGGAAGAATTCGCAACCCTGAAACCTTAAGCCCTAAACCTTGCCTCTAAAATTCAAAGCCGTGCGGGCTCCTTTGGAATCTTGGGATGTTTAGGGTTTAGGGCTTAGGGTTTCATACGGATCAAGATAGGATTTTGCTTGGCGACATAGCACAGGGAGTGTTGGACAGACCTCGCGGCCTGCAGTACTTCTTGAGCCAACTTCGTGGCTTAGGGTTGGTACTTGAAGAGACTGTTCAAAGGTAGCTACGAGCACTCGTAAAGTAAAGTACATGCATTAACCCTTACCAAGTTCGATTTGCATGAACCCTAGACCCGCAACCATCAGATCCTGCTCCGAACCACGCAGCAATTTAGGTTGACAACTAGCACTGCTGCGCAGCTGGCTTTGGCAATTGGTCAGGGCTCTGGTGGTGCACGGAGCTGGAGGGGGCCGGGCCGTTTTCATTAACCCTAACAAGGCTCCAAATAGCCCAATGCAGGTCCTCTTTCTAGACTTTGGGACCCGCTGCAGGTATCATTAATAAACATGGCGCCCCATGAAAAGGAATTGTATGGGCTCCGGCGCCGCATCAGTTTACGGGCCTGCCCTGGCCAAGAATACCATATGGGTGGTTGTCAAAATTATGGTCCCTTTTTGGGTACCCTAAATATTAGGGACCGTATTACAATAGGGACCCAAAAAGGGAACATAATTTTGACAATCCCCCATATGGTAACTTAATTTAAGTTCCCTAACAGCAACCCAGTCAATGCCCTGGCAGGGTGGCTTCTGAGACTGGCTTGCAGACTTGTGACTTGAAAGCCAGGTTAGGGCTGAGGATTTAGGGTTTTAGGGTTTAGGGTTTTAGGGTTTAGGGTTTAATGCTTTTGGGGTTTAGGGTTTTCCCATGTCGGCCCTGGTCTTAGGGTGGTTGGGTTTGGAGTTTAGGCTTTTGAAGAGTTGGAGATCTCAGTGGTTTGTGCAGTGTAAGCTTGAGATTTTCAATGGTGTCTCCAAGCTTGTATGGCTTCCAGTAACATCCCTCAGAAGGTCCCAAGTGCTAGGTAAATTTGATAAATTTCCTAACTTCATTCATGTATCACTCTTCGAGCTATGCAATTTTTTTGCGAGCTCAATCGAAGATATCCTACAAAACCTTGAATCGGGATTGCCGGGTTGGTCTCCAAAAAACCTTTTGTTGAGAATTGTCTGAACTGATGGCTGGTAGCACTTCCATTTTCTAGGTTCCCCAGTAAACCTTAAATAATGAGAGTATCCTTTTTCCTACTGTTCCGGTTTAATGAGGATACCCCAAACAAAAAAGGCAAAAGGGTACTACTGGGGTATCTAGTATTGAAGGCTTCTCAACACCTGAAACTCCCTGCAGACTGTGGACGCGCACGCAGTCTTGTTACCAGAGCCGTCGGCTTTCGGGTTTAGGGCTGAAGGGCTCGCAAATTCTGGACTGTGAAAGGACACTTGCAAGGTAGGCCTTGCAGGGGTCTGTGATCTTAGCTTCCGCAATGTTGCAGGTTATGTGTTGGCCCAAACAAGTATGCCTCCCCCTAAAACGGGGCGCTACCAACACCACTGCCCTTATCAAGGGAGCAATATCTGCTTCTACGTCTCTTGGGGACTCACCTTAAACCCTAACCCTAATATATAATCCCCATTATAGTAGTTTCCATTTGATTTTCCATTATCCCTATATAACCCCAATATAACCCCTACCATGACGGATACCCCTCAGGCCTTTTGACGAAGCTCCTCTTCAAGACGCCAATTCGTCCTGGAGGCAACCCGAACCCTAGGGCTCCATGTCTATAAATAATTCCTACATCGGGCCCCAATGTCTATAAATAGTACCTACATTGGGCTATTTGGAGCCTTATAGGGTAACCCTTTGACCCTCAACCCTGAAGCCTCAATCTTCAATGCCAAAACCTCACCTAAAACCCTAACTACCGCACTCCCCAAAGCCACCACACGCCAAACCTTTAAACCTGGAAACAGTGCACCCCACCGGACCCAAAACGCAAGGTGTAGCCCGAACTCCTCCGCAGTTGCTCCAGCTCGTCCTGCAGCGGATACTCAAAAATCCTGCATGACACTCAGTATTCGTAACCTTGCGAGTTATGGTACTATTGTATACTAAGGTCATGCAGGGTGTCTGAGCTCAACAGTATCAAGGAGTTCTAGTCATAGGCATCATACGAAACCCTAGCTTAATCTACAATAAGGGGCATTAGGTGACATGGGTTGCAAGTCGGTTAATACTTGAGGTGTAGAATTTAGGGCTTGGGTGTAGGGCGTAGGGCATCCGGATGTCAAGAGAGCTCAAAAGCAGCAGTGAAACATTCAAGGTCTAGGTTAGGGGTTCGGGTTTGGGGCTCGATTACTGGTTTGGGAAAATTGGAAGAATGTTGTCTTCAGGTCCCCTACAAGATGACTGCTCAGGCTTTATGCTTTCAGATGTTTGAATGACCGAAAGTTTGGGTCACCGGCTTTGCAAAAGAACCCGGAGCACAAATGAGATGCTCAAAGGTGGATGCAACAATCATGCACGGATTGTCCAGCAACAACGTTCAGAACACAATCCTCACAAGCGTGCTCATGTACAACAGGGAGCCTATTGATAGCAGGTTTCGTGGTAATGACCAGGTTCTGTGGTAATGACAATGACCAAGGACGGACGTGACAGATGCTTCAACACATCCTGTCGTCGGTAAAGACCTCTTACAATAAAAACAACCCTCTAGATTAGCCCCTGAAACCCATGAAAAATATTAGTATATATGGTCCCCTATTAAAGCCATTAGGGAAAATATTAGATATCCCAGGGGCCCATCCAGCCCTGAACCCTAAACCGCGCCAAAACCAAAACTTCAGCAACAACAGAATCCTTTCTCCGCAGATGGGCTGACCCGCCTACTTGCCCAACCCTGTCTGCCAAGACCTACAAGAAAAAGAGGGATCCCGTAATTAGACGAGACGGGGCGGCACATGAAAGAGTGCACTAAATCCAAGAAAACGTGACTCTCAACTCTACGCCCCGAACTCTAACGGGCCATAAACCTAAACCGCGCTCATCAACATCTGCCTAGAACAAATATAGCCTTTCATGGAGAATATACCCCAAGCTAGGAGCCCTATTCTGATTGCAGGCATAATCCTTAAATCAGGGGTATTGGGCTTTTTGGGTGCTCATAGTTGCGCCAACATTACCACCCCTGCAGGCACGGACCTTTTACGATCTCCAAATCGCATAGCTGCAGTCTCGTAGCAAGCTTGCGCTAGCACCTTGAGCCCTACACCCTAAACACTAGACTCTAAGCCCTAAACCCTAGCTCACAGACTGCAAACCCTGCAGATCAAGCTTGAGGAGCCTTTTGCAAAATTTTGGATATGCCTACCAAGACATCCCTAGTACCTCTTATTTGGGATATATAGCCTTTACTAGTAGGCACTTCGGCCCTAATGGAAAGTTGCTGGAGGCTCCAAGTAAACGCAACCCAAATAGCCATTCGTTCAGCCTTTTTTCAGCTGTAGTTTCATTGGTTGGGTAGTAGGGACAGGTTAAACACTTCAGTGATAGACCCTAAACCCTGAACCCTAGTAGTCCATGGTGTGGAAGCTTCTTAGCCCGCACGGAAAACCAAAAGTACCTTGATGGAGAAGAACCGGCATTGCTTTATGTACCCAATCCCAGGAATTAGGGTTTGGGGTTTAGGGTGTGTGTGTGTGTGTGTGTGTGTGTGTGTGTGTGCGTGCGTGCGCGCGCGCGTGTGTGTGTGTGTATGTGTGTGTGGAGCCGTTACTTGAAATAAAGATGAAACACCAAGGAATTGAAAGGAGTTGAACCTCTTATTCCCTCGACCCCGATCCCGCCAGCCATAGATCCTCCGGGTAACGCTAGGTTTCGGCCCTCAACTTTTGAGCAAACACAGAGATCTAAACCGGGAACCCTAGACTTTAAGCCTAACCCTAAGGGTCCAAGGACCCAAATAATAGGATTTTAGGGCCCAAATACCAATGATATTATGGTATTTGGGCCCTAAAACCTCATTATTTGGGTCCTTGGACCCTTAGGGTTATACTCTAGCCCAAAGCCTAGGGCTTAATCCTAAACCTCGAAACCTAATCCCTAAACCTGTAAGCCCTAAACCCAACCATTCACTAAAGCCCTAAACCTTCAAGCCTAATTACACCGTATCATAGACCGTAAGTTTAGACCCACACCACCTACAGTAGTGGCTTCGCAAAAACGAAAAAATGGGGGTGCGGGGTTAGGTAGGGTTAAGGGGCAGGCAAAGGCTGCTGTGGCCAAACAGTTTTGCCAAATGGTGCTTTAGGTTGGGTTGGGGTTGAAGGCTTCGGGTTCTAGAGTTGTTGGCCTTGGGGCTTGTAGATGTTAGGGTTTAGGGTGTAGGGAGTAGGGTTCAGGCAGTAATCTAAGTGGTCTACTTCACGAGCTTATAACTCCTAATACCTATTGTGGTGGCTGTTACTGTATGGGGGAATGACCTTAGGTTTAGGGCTTTGAGTTTGCAGGTTGAGGGTTTAGAAGTGCTTAGGATTTAGAGTAGCTGTTAGGGCCCAGGGTTTCGGATATTAGGGTTCACGGCTTAGGGCTCACGTCTTACAGTTTAGGGATCTGGCTTTTAGGGTTAATTAATTACAGTTCAGCGCTTTGGGTAGAGTACGCTAGGGGTATGAAGGGAGTATGCGAGAGTGCTATGAAGGTCTCTGCGGGAGATAACATGGGGATTCAGGGGCATTTGATAGTTTCCCTAAATAGGGGGACCCCAGCACAGACCCCCAAATGCTATAGTTCTTAATATTGGGACCCCCAAAAGGGTACTCCTAATTTTGGGAAACCCCCATTTACTGGGGGGGCTGGTTTTGACGGTTTGCGTGAGGTGTGGTCTGTTTCTGGCACCTGCTTTGGATGTTAAACGTTGAAGCCTTGATTTTCCGTGTTGGGCTCATGTCATGGTATGCAAGCATTACGCAGGCATCATTCCTTTTTGGGTTGGAGTATACTGAACTTAGAGAACACATCCTTCCTGACTGGGTGTTGGTCTAAAGAACACCCTAAACCCTAAACCCTAAACCCTCAACCCTAATCCCTAAACCCTAAACCCTTACATCCAACAAGGACCCAGGCTGAGGAACTGCTGATGGAAGCTGACTGCACAGGTGTATAGCCCCCCTTAAGCAGATAGAATATGGGGTATATGGGGACATTATAGGGTTTAGGGTTTAGGGAAAAATATACCCAAAGCCATGTTCTATCTACTAAAGGGGGATTATAATCATCTCTCTTTGTATAAGGAATGCCTCCCATCCCCCCATAGTGCTGGTAGCTCTTCCCCCAAACATAAAAGGGTGTCATATTGGCGGGGGTTATGGTTGTGCGAGGTGGCGGGGGCTTGCCAGTAGGGAGAGGAGAATAATCTTGCTAGTTTAAAGATTGCTGCAGCTACAATAGCTGTGCAAGTCAGAACTACACCGGACCACCAAGAATAATCTTGACACTTAAAAATTGCAGCATATACAACTGCGGGCTAAGTCAGACCTACTCTGGATAAACATTTGTTGTCTGCTGGAAACAAGGTGACTTTGGCTTTGTTGCAAGCTCTTATGTAGTATGGCGCCGCCTTCAGGGATGGTTGCTGTTGATCATGTTCAGGGTTTAGGGTTTAGGGTTGTTGTCGTTGTCGTTTTCAATGAGGAGACTCTCCATAGTTTTTGGTTTTCCTGTTTCTGTGCTGGCTTACTCAGTTTCAGGCACCTGCTGGCAGACCCTGTGTAATGTCTTACACGAGAATCTCTACTAGACCTCAAGCATTCTCATGTCTGATGTCTGAAAGTTCATAGCCCCCCTAAACCCTAAACCCTAAACGCTAAACCCTAAACCCTAAATTTGGTGCTATGCCATGCCACATGCAAACCACGCAACACCAAGGGTCAAAGTACTCGAATAGGATGTACTTCCCCCTAAAACAAATCGTGAAGGGTTTAGGGTTTAGGGTTTAGGGTTTAGGGTACTAGACCAACTACTAGAACTGTGTACTTCCTCAAAGTCTGTCTATGCTACACTTACTAGCAGCAACATCCCAAGTATGCAGTTCTTGGGTTCCTAGACCCTGTGGGCGACCCATGAACTACAGCCAATAATTCCTTATGCAGGTTATGGACATGGGTTCGAGAACGGAATATGCTAGGGACTATACTAAGCCATAAAGTGACCCCTATGTCCACCTTTCATGGTCCCTCGGTAAGCCTACCATTTACAAAAGCTGCAATATATACCCACAAACTTCCATTTCATGTCCATCTTCTTTTCCGTTTGATTCTCCGACGTGCTAACTTTTGTTTTCCCTTCCCTAAAATTCCTGAGCTCCTAAACCAGAAACCCTAAATAGTAAACAAGAGCAAACATCTCTTCACAACATGCGCTGAGCTTCTTCCAGCATGCTGAGAGGCATGTTCTAGATATGCTGGGTTTTCCAAAAGCAAAGGATGCTTTTTTGGGGGCCACCACCGGAAGGATTAAATTACTGAAAGCTCTGTAGTGGGGGGGGCCCAAGTCCTGGAAACTACCATGCTGCGTCGAGTGGATGTAACTCCTCATCCTAAACCCGAGAGCGTAAGCCCCAAACACCCAACGGTGAACGACGCAAACAATAAACAAAGACGTCAGTACGGACAAGCAAGAAGGCTTACCATTATAAACCCCGTTTCCATTCAATTGTCCGTTCTCCTTCCATTTGGTTCTCCGCAATGTAGGATACCATCCCTACCATGCAAGCTGTTTCCCTGAAGGCTTGCCAGCTCGTTTGCACTTCCGTCTGCGCTTCCGGTCGTCAGTATGGATGGAATGCAGCCGTCTACCTGGCTGGAGCCAACCCAACAGTATTAGGGTTTAGGGTTTAGGGTTTAGGGCTTAGGGTTTAGGGTTTCGGGTTTACGTTATAATTGTGGGTCCTTTCTTGCGGGTATGCTACATAGTAAAGGGCGTTCGTCATGGGAGCCCACCATACCCCAAGAGCCCAATACCCTTACGCAAGGACTAGACAGGGCATAGTGCAAAGTAAGACGAAAGGCTTCATTCTTAAAAGCAATATAACCACAATGGGGGCAGAATCTTGCTCTACATTGGGGACTGAAGTACTTTACGATGCTTCTCATATTGAGTTTGGTATTTGGAATGCCGGGTCTGCGCAGAAGAACGCGGCACGTCCTCGGATTCGTAACGTAGCATTCTCACAAGAAATGATCCCCATGGCATGCACAGGGACCCATGCCCTAAAGCCTGAACTCTAAAATACGGTTCATAGCTCTGGGACGTCCCCAGTCACACGCACAACAATCAGAGGATCCTGCATCCCTCAACCCAGGAAGAGGGTTTGCCGTTTAGGCTTTCGGGTTGAGGAAATTTACCCTCAATGATACCAGGGTCCCTTGTACGAGTAGGGATACATGTCTTCATTAAGGGGTTTTGGGCTCCCTGGGTACTCCTCATTTAACAACAGAGCGCTTCTCACACGACGAGGAAGAACCTGTAACAGGAAGAACATGGCAAATGATGCGCGAATACCCTTCTTGAATAGTATCCGAACCCCACTTAATGTTCGGTAGCCCTCCAACCGTCTCCATCCACAAGTCCCATTGGCCTAGCACTGGGCACTTGTACATCACTTGTACACACTCGAAACTCTAAACCCTATATAATCCCTGTACATAACCCTATTGTACGGAGTTTAGACTCCAATCCCCAAACCCTATATGATCCCCTATATACCAGGAGTTTCAACTCTAGCTCACATCTATACTGCCCCCACCTTTCGAGAATCATGGTGATACCTCTGGTCACAACCCTGCACTTCATTTTAGATCCTCAGGTGGTTCAGGGTTTGGGGCTAAAGGCTTTTTACGGTGTAGGGCTTCAGGTTTAGGAGTTCTATGGTTTAAGGTGTAGGGTTCAGGGGGTTTAGGGTTGGGGGTTTTTCGCAAGTCACACAACCAGAATAAGGTAGCTGTTCCAAAGACCTGTCCGCAAAATGACTCTTTTTTGGGTGAAGATCTCCTGTCTCAGGAGTTTAGACTCTAAACCCTGAGCCTAAACCCGATAAACTCCCTTATATAACTCCCCATTCAAAAAGAACTTCTTTTGCGAGGATCTTTCTAGGAAGTGCATTCCCAATAGCCGCGCTCTTACAAAAGACCCTTAGAACAACCATAGATTGCAGATTTGGACAGGAGAGAGTCAGGGTGTCCCCCCTTAAAATAAATATTCCCCCTTTTGTATGATGGCAATTGGTTGGGAATGCTGTCGAGCTTGGCGGTGTGCCCTGCCCACGAACGCTACAGGTAGTTTCTCAACATGGTCTGCTGTTAGGAACCCAAGGGATCTTCGAACAATGCCGGGATTGTGGGGGATCCTTTGTGAGATTTTGGGAGTTTCTGGGAGAAAGCCCAAACGAAGCCCAAACAGCTCCTCTACGTGGACCCCTGCCTAGTTCTGATTTCGCACAGCATCCTCCATCCCCCTGGAAGATGATCCCGCCTTTTTCAAGGCAGAGTTTCAGATCCCACCCCTGAAACCCTAAACCTTAAACCCTCAACCCCAAATGGTAGTTTCCCAAAATAGGGGGACCCCAATAAAGACCCCAAAATACTATAGTCCTTATTATAGGGACCCCCAAAAAGGTACCCCTAATTTTGGGAAACCCCTAGATCCTCACCCCGAGTCCTAAATCCTAAGCCCTCGAATTTGCGTAAATTGGGTTACCCAGAGGGTCCATGTACCCAATAATTAGGTACTTGGGATTTGGGTAATTGTAATGATAGTACAGGTTTTGGGCAAGTATATGATTATTAGGTACTTGGACCCTTTGGGTTATGGAGTCATGCAGGATTTCGTCCAGTTATAATACCAACTGGTTTCCATTAAGACGAGGGAGTGACTGGCCTTATTATATATGTAATTTCGAATTTCCAAAGCCAATCCCTTTGAAATTCGCGATGAGGACCCCTGCGTGTTCTGATGTAATGCCTATGTGCCCCCGGGGCACTATGGGTTTCCGAGTTTGAGAAACCATATATATATATATGTATATGTGTGTGTATATGTAGACATACATACACACATATGCGTGCATGTATATTTGTACATACCGCTACCAATTTCAAATCATGTAGATATAAAAAGGAGGTGAGATAGCGAGCCTCTTCTTGTCTTCGAAGGCGGACTCCTCGTCTTTAAGTAGTGCCTGCGCAACTCCAATGGCCCAGAAGCAGGTTCTGGGCTTCAGGGCGTAGAGTTTGGAGACTGAGGGATTGGAGTCAGGGATTTAGAGTCTAGGCCTTGGGGTGGAGGGACGCGGGCTGCGGCAGAAGGGTTCAGATAACCCTTTAGGTGGCTGTCTCCTATCTTAGGCATCTGGTGGCAATTGCAATGGTTATATGTAAAGCCTCTAGGGTTTCAACCCTCAAGCCTAGACCTTAACCCTAAACCCAGAACCCTAAACCCTTAACCCTATTTACATCATGCTTGTGCTATGCTCAGGTCATGGCTCCCTCAACCCTCAATTCGGGAGCTTACCTCTGGTGAGCATGGAATGAGGGAATGGATCCTTACAGTAGTCCCTATCGAATCCCCTAAGCCTCAACCTAAAACCCTGAAGCCAAAACCCTGAACCCTAAACCCTAACCCCATCACATAAGAGCGTCCAATGATGAGATTCACTAACTGCTAGCCAGAGGTAAGTGAGGGGTCCACAGGCGTGATCTTTGGTTGAAGGTTTCTCAGGGGATTAGGGTTTAGGGCTTACGACTTATGGCTTATGGCTTAGGGTTTGAGGTTTAGGGTTGAGGTCTTAGGGTTTTGGAGCATAGGGTTTAGGGCTTAAGGTTGAGGGTGCAGGGGTTGGGGTAAGTTGGCGAGATGCCAAAAAACATGGGAGTTTCTCGGCATAACCCCAAAGTCGCCCAAGGGTAACCCCACTGCGCCCTAAACTCGAACCCCTATGAGCCTTCGGAGTTTGACCATCAAGCTTCTACATGCTAAGCATACAAGGACTATCCGGGAACAGCATTGGTAGTGCTTCAGGCGTCTAGATGCTACACATTAAGCCCCTAAACCCTAAACCCTAAACCCTAAACCCTAAACCGCGTACCCATAAACCCCGTTGAGAACGTTGGAGCTGAGCTGTCTAAGGCTGAACATATGCGCCTGCCATGATGCTTAAAGCTTAGATCTTAGCTTTGAGAGTAGATGCCCAGATCCCAAACTTTAAGACCTAATAAATGCCTAGGCCCAAGACCTTGAACCCTAAACCCTGAACCCTTAACCCTAAACCCTTATTGCTTATGCACTCGCTAAAACCTTCGTTAGAGGGATCCTCGAGCGCTGCAAGGACTTTTCGGGCTGTAAGGGCCAGCGGCTGCAGGAGGAGTCCGCCCGTAATGGCCCCTTAACCCTAAGGATCCATGTATACAGTGGGCTATTTGGATCCCTAAGGTATAATAAAACAAATATTGACCGTAGCTCACATGAGCCATAGTCTAAACTCCTAGCATCCCCCTTGATAACCCCTATAAGATTCCCCTGTATAATCCCCTATATAAACCCTTTGAAGGAGTTTTGACTATAGCTCACGTGACATGGGTTATGTGGACCCTTTGGGATGGGCATTGCACTTCAGCACCCACAGGACCGCCTCCTGGGCATGAGACAAGCGGACTTAGTCCACGACCCTGGCTTTTAAACCCTTAATCCCTAAGCCCTAAACCCTAAAAGCCCTAGAGCTCTATAAACTCTGAATCCCTATCAGCCCTAAACCCTTAACCCTAAAAGCCCTAGAGCTGTAAAGGGCTTAAGCCCTGCTTTATGGCAGGTTTTCAACACCTGCAACGGCTGGACCACTTGAGTAGCTTTTTTTGGGTGGTTAAACCCAGTAAGATTATGTCCCTTATATGAAATACTATACCCCAAAAGGAGGATGTAATCTATATTGGGTACCATAGTATCTAAACCCTAAACCCTAAACTCTAAACCCTAAGCAGTAAGCCCTACTCACTTGAAGAGGAATTCATCTTCAGGCTCTCGGCATCGAGTTCTGCTTGGATTCGGGGTTTAAGGTTTAGGGTTGGATTTCGGGTTGAGTAAATCTTAAACCTCACAAATACCCATGGTGATGGCGTCTAACGCGAAATCATGGGTGGGTAGGAATTTATTATGTGCTTTTGGGAGGGCTAAGTTAAGATTTGGGGCGGAAGGTTTAGGGTTATAGTCCCCCTTAGGTAGTTAGAATATGGCTTTGGGTATGTTATAATAAGATCCCCATATACCCCATTTTTCTATCTACCTCAGGGGGACTATACCCCCAAACCATAAATCCTAAACCCTAAACCCTAAATCCTAGGGCCCGAGTCACCCGAGAGAGGGAATCTCGTAGTGCTCTAGTACCGCAATGGTATGCCAGTGAACCGCAGGGCAGCAGATAGGCCACGAGATGCATGAGTGCATCTTACATGAGACTTCTATGTTGACTTTGGATGACGTGGATCATGAAGTTTTCGGTCTTGCGGGCCATGGAAGCATTTCTTTACGTGAACTGCGCATGTGCCTGCAGAAGCGAACTGGTACAGATCTAGCTATGGAGAAAGTTTTGATAAGACAGCTTGCGGAAGTGCCAGTGCAGAAGCTGGAGTTGGGTATGTCCTGTTGCGGTGCAGAGGATAAATCAACTGGACGAGCCTTTTCTAGAGATCGTTGGCAGTGGCATGATAGCCCTCATGGGAAGACATGCCCGATGAACAGCGTTGATTTCCTGGCTTTCGAACGCGGAAAGCAAATGTTCACTTTGCCCAGCCTCAGCGACGAAGTTGGCATATCCATGGCTTCTGATGTTCTTTCAGCGAAGCCCAGATTTCTGCTCCGACCACACCATTTTGCATGTAGAATTCATGGCGCGTCCTGTGGACTCTAGCATCCCAGCAAGCAAACCCTAAATCCTAATTCCTAACCCCTAAATCCTAAACCCTAAATCCTAAACCCTGAACCCTAACCCCTTTTGGGGCGGACGGTTTAGGTTTAGTGAATGGGGACTATCGGTTGATGGCCTTGAGGATGAGAAATTTTGGTTTAGGAGCTTTAGATTCAGAGAGTATAGTGCGCGGTTTAGGGTTCAGGGTTTAGGGTTTCGGATGGTTTCGGGTTTAGGGTATAGTCATCTATTACTACCTAAACCCTAAAAGTATGTAAAATCATAGCCTAAACCAACAAAACCAGCCATTAAGGCAATTGTTTTACGTACTTGTTGGGTCCAGGTACTCCTGAAAGCAACACTAGTGTGTTCAACTTTGCCATGTACCTGCCAAGCATGGGTATCTAGTCAGGGAGGAAGCCTCTGGTATCCCAGAGCCTACGTAAGTTCAGGGTTAAAGGTTTAAAGCTAAGGGTTTTAGGCTTATGGTTCATTTTCGGTCTACCCACAAAGCCCAACATCTCTGAATTAAGGAATATACCCTAAGCGATACTAGGATCCCTATAGCATGATTTAGGGTATATTTCTGAATTAACGGAAACGCGGCTCTCTTGTTGATAGACAGCAACACGTTGACACGGTCTGCAAATTAGCAAGGGCCTGCACTTGCAATCGGCTCCCATAATCCAGAACCTGATCCCCCATTCGCAAAACCAAAGCAAAAGAAAGCCCCAAATCCTAGACCCGAAGCCCCGTAAATCTAGATCCCGAACCGTAAATCCTAATCTCTAAGCACCACTGGTAAACAGAAATCTCCCCCAATTCCCATGTATCTAATGATTGTTAGACACTCTAGGTAATCGCAACCTGCAGCACCCCAACAGGCCTGCTGCAAATTCGTGCGGCACACAGGACAAGTCACTGTGACCTGAGAAGTTGCTTGACGGTTTCGGGTTTGGGGTTTTAGGGAACAAATTTTGTAGCCTTTTGGGGGGGTTGTCCTCAGCATTTCAAAGGCACTTACAACATCCAACAGCACATGTATGTTGAGTTCTAGAATTATGCGTTGAAGGCCGGCATACTACTGAATTAAGAAGGGTATTCGCCACATGGCGTCACTTTTCCCTGTCGATGGTGGGTTTCGTTTTGAAGCAGACACATTCTCATTCCATGCTGGGGCCGAGGATCAGCAGAAGGAACATCAGAATCACACTCAAATTCTTAAGTTCTCTACTCAGCAGCGGGGCTAGTTACCCTGGCCGGGGTGTTGTGCAGTCAAAGCGGACGTGAACCTATCTCTGCATGGGTAGTGAAGGAGCCTTCATAACTACTAAGACTGTCATACGATTGAGCTCAGTTTGAGGTACCGTATAAAGTAACTATACAAGACATGTTGCAAAACAAATTGGACCCCTGAGTGCTTTCTTACAGTTGGAGTTTTCTCCAGACACCCTGATTGCTTAGGGAAACTCATCAAAGAATCAGTAAGCCTCATATGTCACTCATGAAGCTCACGCCCTTTTCCAAGAAAAGCTGCTGGAAAGCACGCAGAATTTTGATAAATCCGGATATGTATAATATGTCACGTCCCCCCTATACCCCTATATATACTTCCTGTATGATCTCTACAAACTCCATCTTGCGGCCTAGACGTGGCCCTAAACCCTAAACCCTAAACCCTAAACTCTAGGATCCCTAGCCTGAGCCCCCAGAAGCCCAAGCCATCCTCCAGAAGGCCCATGATAGTCCTCGGAGCCTTGAGGTAAACCCTAAACTCTAACCCTCAAGACCTATCTAAACCTAAAACCCTAGTCCCTAAACCCTGCCTAAACTGCACAAACTGAGTATCTCCAGCTGAGATATGCCAAGGCGCCTTGAGCCACTTCTCAAGGCATGCCTTCGGCTGAAATGAAGGGTTTGGGGGGGTTTAGGGTATGCGAGCTTATCTTAAGGAGTCATGGTTTAGGCTTCAGAGCTTTCGTTTGTTTCGTATAACGCCTTCTTCCGCAAGGCACCTGACAAGCTGTCTGAAACAAGGCGAGGGATTTTAGGGTTTGCGGAGGGTGGAAGGTTTCAGGGTTCAAGGGTTTAGGGGCGGAGGGTTTTAGAGGGTTTGAGAGGGTTTCAGGGCTTCAGGGTTTCGAGGGGTTTCTCTACCTACCCTGGCATCCAGACCAAGAGGGTCAATGTAAGTATATGGTATATACTTAGCGCCTAGACGTATGTACTATTTTGCTATATATGTAGATGGACCCTTTGGGAGATAAAGAGTCTATGTTTGGCTGGTTCTTAGGATCATGACCGTTAGGGGTTTAAGGTGTACCTAACCCCCAATTTGTATGTAGAATAATGGCCTTTTGGGTTATATTGCAAGGTTTTGGGCCATCATTTGACCTACTTGTGGGGTCCAGGTATGCGCCCAGGCTAAGCGGAGATGAAGAACGATTGAATTCTCGGCTCCCAGCGATTACAGATTTGACGAAGTGCTGCGGTGCCTTAGACCCCTAAAGTTCCCTGTAAATAGATAGAATATAGGGTTTAGGGTTTAGGATTTAGGGTTTAGGGTTTAGGATTTAAGGTTCTGGGGCATCGTCCCTCTTAAGTAGATAGAATATGGGGTATATGGGGATCTTATTATACCCTGCAATTAACAACTCCTAGAATCCCCCTTACTAAGCCCTATGA
>CAJNIZ010021535.1:27992-41257 GCA_905231905.1 Symbiodinium pilosum
GGGGTCTGTTGCTGAGATAATTATAATATACCAAAAGCCATACTCTATCCCTACACCCTAAACCCTATTCTACCCAGACCCCTGGGAGGATTTAAAAATTAGATCCCCTATATAAGCCCATCATAACCCCTATATAATCCTCATATAATTTCCCATATGGTTCTAGGGGATCTAATTTTTAGATCCCTTTGGGGGTCTGGGTATCTACTTAAGGGGGACGAGAGTGAACTCAAGCGCAGAGCGCGCGGCTGCACCACTTCGCTCTTGGAAGATGCCATATCGCATTCCTCTCTTTGTAAAGCTTTAGTGGTTTAGGGACTTAGGGCGTAGGTTTTAGAGTTTAGGTTTTTTTCAGTGTTTTTAGGGGTTTAGAGACTTAGGGTGTAGGGTTCAGGGGCTTAAGATTTTAGGTTTGAAGGCTTAGGATTTTAGGGTCTGCAGTCAAGGGGGTTTTGGGCTTAGGTGTAAGGTTATAGGGCCTTGTACCCTGCACTCTATCCCCCACTCTGCTTAGGAAGTCACTGCATAACAGCAGCTGAGAGTGTAATCTAGACTCCTAGTATCCCTCTTTGTAACCCCTATTATTATAATCCCCTATATAAGCCCCTTCAAGGAGTTGAGACTATAGCTCAGCTGAGGATGTAGGGTTTGGAGCGGAGCGGAGGCATGAACAGAGTCATCTGATGGACGGTCACGAAACACGAAGTTCCATCCTACCATGGACATATCTGCACCCTACCACTATGGGCTATTAGACCTTAAGGGTACCTTAATCTACCCTTAATAGGGTCCTAATAGGGAATTTTAGGGTCTAATAGCCCAGGGTGGTACGCCCCGGACAGTACCATCCCTACGGTGCTCTACGGACTCCAATACCGTGATTTCGAGAGAAGCCAACCCTAAGGGTCCAAGGACCCAAATAATAGGATTTTAGGGCCCAAATACCATAATCTCATTGGTATTTGGGCCCTAAAATCCTATTATTTGGGTCCTTGGACCCTTAGGGCAAAGTTCACAGAAGCGTGGTACCTGCCGAGGGGCCGCCGCTAAACTCAAAACTGCAAATCCTGGCATTCCGTGAAAGATAACTGCCCAGACCCCCAAAGATATCTAAGAATTAGATCCCCTAGAACCATATGGGAAATTATATCAGGATTATATAGCGGTTATAATGGGCTTATATAGGGGATCTAATTCTTAGATTATTCCAGGGGTCTCGTATTCCCCTAACGTCCCCAATCCATAGTCCCACCCTTGTCTGACCAGCTCCTAAGGTCCGGGACTCTGAAAGACCCTAAACTTGGAGGTAGGTCTAGGGTTCACCTGAACCCCAACAGTATGTAGAATAATGGCCTTTTGGGCTATATTTAGGGGTGTTGGGCTATTATTCTACCTACTTTTGGGGTCCAGGTAAGGCTATTATACCAAATAAAGACCATTGTGGGACATGGAATACGTTACATGAGGTACAGTCATTATTTCCCCTCTAATTTATGGACATTGAGTTCCTGATTAGGGAAGATGGTAGGGACTTTACAAAACTTCAAGAGGGACCCCTATGTCCTCTGTTAAGGGTCCCTTGATAAGCCTAATTCTGCTAATTGCTCGTATAGCTAATGTTCATCCACACCGCAACCCGCATATCTCCCGGTTCTGAGCTGCCCTGGACTGCGAAAGACCCTAACTTTGGAACAGCAGGGTAATGACAACACAATTACAACATTTATAGGTGAACTTGAACCATATTAAGGGCACTGAGGGACCTTATACTTGATCTATAAATACTCATAAGCGTGTTGTCATTACCCACCCGAACATTTATGCAGGTTTAGGGTTAAGGCCGTATTCTTGATTACAAAGAGGCCTCGTAAACGTCTCCAGTGGTCCTAAACCCTAAACACTAAACCCCATAAACCTCAAATTATGGGCCCTGTTGCTCAGGAATTGGAATACTGTCAAGCACTTGTCTGTTCAAAGTCTTCCCTGTAGTGCTCTTGTATACCTCAAAGCCAAACCCTAAACCCAGAACCGAAAATCAACAAATCCTAGCCTGAAGACAGGAACCTCTTTGTAGTAGTATAACGAAACCCACCCAGCACATCAGAAACTTTAATCCATACTCCCTGTAAACACCTGAACACCCCCAGTCTATTTCATTCTCAAGTGTTTCTGCCATGTGCTCCATTAGACCAATATCCTAAGCTCTTAACAGATGGTACACTAAACCGCAAACCCTGAACCCTATTCCTCAAATCCTAAACTCCGAACCCTGAAGAGTGTATACAAACACTAAACAATATACTTCCCTGTATGACCTCTTTAACTGGACGTATTTGGACCCAGTAATCTCACACTCACAACGCATGGTGTCCTATAATCAGCACCAGGAGCCCGAGCACGGGCACGCAGAGTAGCAAAAGCCAGGAAATGCTGAGAAACAGCAGGTAGGCCTCTTTCAGAGTTGAAGGTTTAGGGTCTAGGGTTCAGGGATAGGGGTTTAGGGTTTGAGGTTTGGGACTTAGGGTTAAGGGTTTGGGGATTAGGGGCTACTGCAGTATATGGGCTCCACAAATTAAGGCCCCGTTTCGGGCTTAGAGGGGGCTATCAGGCTTATTCAGCCCTAAACCCTAAACCCTAAACCCTAAACCCTAAACCCTAAACCCTAAACCCTAAAATCCTAAACCCAGAACCCGGCCTGATCATTAGTTTCAAAGTTTCCAGGGTTGTACACCTAAGGTCGTGCCCCTAAATGGTTTCCACGATGCGCCCCTAGTAAAGCCCATATAATAATGTAGTCCCATAGGGTCCATTAAAAGGATCCCAAAACCCAGGGGACAAACCTAGGGGTGTAAGCCGGAAGCCCTTGATAGACCCTAAACCCTATAAACCCTTGATACATTGGAGGGGGGCAGGGGTGGGGTCCTAAGGCAGTGCTAGGCATCATACATCAAGGCTTATGGCCACGCGGTTGACCGCCAGGCCAGCCAAACATTTGTTCGGTGACATGTTCGACCCCATTGCAGAATCGACCATTAGCGTCAGCTTGTCTGCTGTTGGTGTTCTCCAGGACTTGAAAAATCATCGCCTTTCAGCCATATGTACACTGGCTGGCTGTGAAATAGTATCGACATGTATCGGTCATTGTTGCAGCAATAGCTGTAATGCAAGTACATGTTCCGTGCCATTGTGTCATCCCTAGCACTCATCAACCCTTCGGTGATGGCCACGAGCAGTTGTTCTTCGGCATTGTGCCACAACACACGGGACTTGAACAGCTCTGCGCAGAGCTCACCATCGGCTACCCGCTTGCGTAGTCCAGCCAGCATTTCTAAGCCTCTAAAGCCTGTAGCAGTTCAGGGTTTCGGCTTTAGGGCTTAGGATTTAGGGGCTTAGGGGCTTAATGGCTCAAATGAATCTTCGAATTAGGGGTTTGGGGTTTAGGGTTTCGGGAGCACAGTCTTCACACACAGAGGGAATGAAACTTCACGCGCTCTTCTCTGGATGTTTCAAACTTTGCAGCATTGCTATAGATTCGCGAACTATAGAAAGTCTGCACTGTAAGGAGGGATTTCGATGGGGAGCCAAGACTTGAGAGAGCAGTAGATACCCTAAACTAAATCCGAGAGGGCCTACGCTCTCGGCCACTGATTCTGGGGTAAATGACGGACGGAATTTTTGGGGCAGTAACTATGTCAAGAGAAATTGGGGTAATCCCGACCCCTTTTTAAGGTTTCGGACTTAAGTTTAGGGCTTCAATATTCCCAAGGCGGCCAAGACCCCATATATGAGGAACCAGCCTGGGGCCCCTTTATTCCGGTAACCAGCCCCAAGAGGCGTTGCGATTGGAACTGGTTCCTAAAGACCCCCTCTGCAATTGCGAATTAACATTGTTTAAGACCACCTGCCTGAATCCCCACTCTGGGCCATGAATCTTTCCCGAGGCCCTAAGGATGTATGATCTGAGCTTTAAGAATCAGCCTTCTTTTGGGCAATCAAGTGTCTTTGCATGGGCAACCCATTGAAAGATCGACTGTTGGTGTAGAGACATTCAAGATTCTTCCGGACCTTTCAAGATCAGTTCAGATTTTAGGGATTGGGGTGGGGGAGAGTTGTTCAAGCAATCCGGGGGTTTTGTAAGAAAGGAGAAGCCCACTGCCCTTCTACCGCCCCTCACATGATGCTGTCCAGGATTCCAGCAAGCAGGGTTAACACCTTGCCTTCGATTCATGCAGGTCACATGCTTTTTTTGATCAAGCACCGCCCCATTCCCCATGTTGCAAGTACATTGCATCTTCATAATCCTTGTCAGCCAGGAAGCCTGTCCAATCCAGATGGGTCAGAACAGCTTTTTGCCTCTAGAATCTGATCAGTAGCATGTGCTAGCTAGCCTTCAGGAAGCATATTTCGCGGTGTCAATTAGATGCAACGTGCGTTGGTGGAAGCCCGGAACCGGCTGCTGTATCAGAAGCGGAAGAGTACCACTCCTCCCGCTGCATGCCAATAGCTGTGAGCTGTGAGTTTCATTGTGCTTTCACTCTGCGCAGACAAATGCTGATTCATCGGCTGTGTAGCATTTGGCTTGTGGTTTTCAAGGCCACTTCTAGGGAGGCAGCTCCAGGGGTATGGCGGCATCTCACGATGCAGTAGTGCCTATGGAGGAGGGACCCACTGATGGTGCCGAAGAGCCAGTAGACAATCAGGAGTTACTTGGCATGAAGCTTCTAGTGTATGTGTTTATGTCGTGTCCTTCTGTGTTTTCCGAAGGCAAATAATTGCTATTCAATAGCTGTTGCTGCTTCCTGTCCATTAAGGCTGGAGATCTTGAAGGATATTCTGGATGATTGGGTAAAGTCAAGGTCCTTTGGATCAAGTTTCAGCCGGGCAGCTGAAGCCAGACGCACCGAAGAGCCCTGGCAAATTATAGTGTACGTAATTCCAAGCTCGTCGCAAGTTAAGCGTTCTTGCAAATTCACGCGAGCTTCTGATAATAAGGGGCATGACCTGTTCGCCCCGTTCCAATTTATCTCAGACGAGTCCGTGGAGCAATGCAAAGAGCTCATGGCTGATATCATGGCTTCTTTTGGTACGAAGCAGCCTGTGATGTCGACATACAAGGTTTCCTGTGCACTGTGTACTGATTAGCAGCTAGCATGTAGCATATACTCCACAGATTGCGGCTGATAAATTCAGGCAGCCTTTCGATGGCTCCAAGAGGAGCATTTCCTGTTTGGTGATTCTGCCCTCAAGAAAGACATTACGGTGGAGCGGGCCTGTTTAGTGAATTGTTTTTGATGGTTCTGCTTGCCAACATTAAGCCAGGCGTGGATTGATTTTAACTCGGGCACTTGCCGGGTCCGGGCGATGTACCTGATTCGACTTTTTCGCAAAACGCCGGCCAGAAGCAAGTTGCTCGGTTTTCAGATCAGCTAGCTAATAACGACATTAGGTTTCAGGTCATCTCTTGTATGTTGCATTGCCACATGTACGCACATTGCCCAGGAGCCCGACCATACAATGGCTCAAGGACATCCTCGCTTCAAAAGAGGAGGAGCGTGCGGGAAGTGAGGTTGCGAGGCCCCCTGCTTTGCCTGGACCGCCCCCTGCCCCCATTGGACCGAAAAATGGGCCTGTGGATGGATCCGAAGCTGTTGCACCTATGGGTGAGGGGGGTAGTTCAGCTGGGCCTGGGGAGGGTGATCATGGGCCCCCCAGAACCGATGCAAGGGTCTTTCCTCCTGTTCCTCCTTTTGAGGCCAGTGTTGTGTTGAGTCTATGCGATTTTAAAATGTTGTTTGATCAGCCTTTGCCAGGCTGGGGACGACAGCCAAACAGCTGCTGCTACCCAGGACCTTGATCAAATAAGCTGACCATGGTTGCGTGTTATGTGTGGCCTGCAGGAAGAGGTGGGCGAGAATGATGAGACAGCTGGGGAGGACACTTTTCTAGGCCTGCCATGTACTAGCCACTTAGTAACCCAAGGTTCTTATTTCCCACTTCAGAAAACAAGTTAGGCCAGGAATAGGTGTTTTAAAAGAATGTATAATTTCAGCTGGATTTTGCGAGGGCCCCGAAATATATGGTCACATGTACATGCTATAGTGGTCCCTCATGGTGCTCACTGATAGCAGGACTCTGGAATCCCTGCTTCGCAGCCAGAGCCGGCTGACATTGCGAACGCCTCTTCCAAGCAAGTTCTCGTGTACGATGTTAATGGTAATATGGAATGTTGGGAGGCCAGGGCCGAGGCCTGACTATATACGCGCTCGTGCTTTTTTATATGCGACTGAGGAAGTAACCTCCAGCGCTGTGGTTGATGGTGGGATCGGAGCTGGGGCTGAGGCCATGTAGATCCTAGATCTAGACATAGAATTGATCATGAGCGGATCGCCCGTTGCCCATGATGCAGGGATCAGAGGAGCAGCGCACGAGCGAGAAGGAGCTCATGCGCCTTTACAGAATGATGCACTGCAGCTGTGCACGATTTGGCAGGACCAGAAGCCCCTGATTCAGTGTCCTTCATCGTGGGATTCAACGCAGGTCGAGACATTGATTGGGCAGGCAGATGCACAGTCCCTGCCGGAGCTTCAGTCGAAGCTGCAGCTTGTTAGCGCTGGATTTCATGTTTAATTTCATGCTGAGTGTGAAATGGAGTTCCTGTGTCCATGCATGATCGTGAGCTCAACTGAGGCGGGCGGCTATGAAAGCGGAAGCCAAGGCTGCAGCTGCAGGTGCAAGTGGAGGTCGTGGCCGTGGGCGCGGACGAGGCCGCGGAAGGACTGCAACCTGGTTCTCCCCATGTGAAGAGTGGTGATTTTTTCCTTGTGTCGTAGTGATGCAGGACTGCCCCTCTGAAACGGCCTGCTGCTTCATCTGGCAAGCGAAAGATGGCAGACATGGAGACGCATGATGATAATGATTTGGAGATGCCGGCTGCAGGCGAAGAAGATGGGGCCGGTCCGGCCGGTGGCAATGAAAAGATGGTCACGGAAGCGGTGGAGGATGAGGGTGAGGATGATACGAAGGAGGAGACTGCTACTGCAAAGCAGGTCAGAAAGGGCTCTCTGAGGTCAGATGAGGAGAAGGAAGTGCAGGCCAGCCTCCCCAAGCTGGAGAATTATCGTGCCGCCTGGCTTGGAATTAATATGATCGTCATGTTTATAATGTTCGGCCCACCTAGACGCATGCGTGCAGCTAAGGTCATGCCATACTGGTCCAGACGTGAGTGCGGTGTTATCCGCAAGGCAACGCCGGAGACAAAGCAAGCCCAGGTGTGCTGGGCAATGGGTTTCGAGGGTGAACTGCCACTTATTTTGGACATGTTACCAGAATGTTCCCTAAAGCCTGGAGGTTCTTTACATCACTGCCAAGCAAATTGGGATGGGAGTCACCTGGAAAGAGCTTGTGGCGCCATGTGTGCGAGGGGTATCTTGGTTTTAATTAGTTAGTCTGCGTCCAGAACTGCTGGATGGAACATTTTGTTTAGCACTATTGTCACGTAATTCTACTTCTTAAATTTGATGTGCCTGCAGGCGTTGGCCTTGGAGGAGGGCAAGGATTTGAAGGCTGTGTCAGAGGCCTTTGATACAGCCAAAGCTGACTTGATTTGTGCTGTAGCAGTCAGAGCTGCAAAAGCTAGCTCCTAAATTCCTAAATGGAGATCATACCTCCGGCGGCTGCAGAATAAGTATGTGTACATGTACGTAGTACTAAAGGAGGGGGCCCCCTTAGGCTTACAGGGGTCGTGCTTGTCTGCCAGCCGCCTGATCGTGACCCATGGCCAGTTTTGTTTGCCTAGGCTTTAAGACGTAGAGAGCACGCTTTTTGATCGCAGCGTGCAACGCGACGGGGTTCGATTCAGCACCGCAGGATGCCTGCTACACTTGCGCCCAAAATAATGCAATAAGTTCCTGCAAAATGAACATATTGTGCTGAGCCCATGTGCTGCAGCCTTTCGCATCTCCCAAAGCTTCATACATACGGCGCTGCCCCCTATCATGGTTTCTTCGGCCCTACGTTTAACCCAGCAACAGTACATGCTGCTGGTGGCCCTTCACGCGCCGTGCATACTGAAGCTTGAAAAAAATTAAGCTTGCGAGTCTTAGGAGTGTCACACCATAGGCCGAACGTGCTCGGGCCGTTGGGTTTTATAGGATCTTAGGGTTTAGGGTCTATACGGGTTTAGGGTGTATAGGTTTAGGGTTTCAGGTCTTAAGGTTTCGAGTTTATAGGATCGGGTTAGAGTCTAGCCCGAATCAATCTTGATTGTGCAACTAATAACCTTTTATTGTTTGTTTGGGGTTTCCCTATTGGCCGGTGCTTCCCGAAGTTTTACAGTTAGGGGTGTATGCCTTCAGGTGTTTTAGGTTTCCCCCTTAATTATAAAACGGGTAGCACTAGTACTAGCAGCGACATATTTCACCCCCTACCTGCTACGTCCAATGCCCGAGTACTGGTCTATCGAGGCTCCAACCCTAATGGTACAGACCCCCACAGTAGATTCCAGGATCCCCCTTCTAGCTGCCCCATTTCAGGATTCACGCCCTCGACTATGTTGCGGAGATGTCAGCTCCGCACTTCTGCAGAGACCCTGGCCGTGCAATGGGCTGCGGGAAGGTTTCATTGCTGCTAGGGGTGGGCTGCAGTACAGGGCATGGTATCCAAGGATATTGATGTGATGGATGTTTTTGCCGGATGGTGCGGGATCACTGTCAATGCTCGCTGAGCCCTAAGCCCATGTACAAGACTGCACCATACCACATAATTAATAAAGCCTGCCCAGCTAAAACTCATGAGGCAGAGCGGGCCTACGCTCCTCTTACTATGAGAAGGATAAGAACGAAGCCGAACAGAATGTGTTGGAGACGTGGCTTTCCTGAATTATGTGGTTGCAAGCTTAGGGTTTAAGGCCTCGGACTCCATATGCAGCTAAGGATAGGACTATTGAACCTGCTCCAGTACTGCCTGAGACTGAAGAAGGGTGGGCTATTCTTCGGAGGGACTCCTTGCAGTGCTCACGTCTGGATCTCCAGATCAAATACCCATAAGACGAAGGAAAACCCATTGGGGCATCTGGGGCTGCTTTGATGTTCCACGGCTTCGCTGCATCATCAGGACCATGCATGTTCACATGTACTACCCTGCTTAGGTACGGTGAGGCAGCTGATATTGGAAATCAAATTGCATGCCGATGGGCACTAGCCTGCCTTGTCGTGACGATTCGCCAATGTGTGTGGGTCACCGAGCAGCCCCGGTCCTCCCTATTACCAGATTTACCATTCATTCGTTTCATTATGAGAATGAATGCCTTCGGCTCCTTCCCGGGCGGTGGCATCATATCATTGCGGCTTACCCGCATGCATGCCTTCAAGTCCTTGCTTTTACTTGAACTCACTTTCAGGGCTGGACATCTAAGTTGGATGGGTGCCCTGGGATCTCGCAGCTTGAAGCGGACCTTGCTCTTTGGGACCGCGCAACTGGATTACACTTTATGGGGTCGGGGTGGGTTTGGGGTCTCAGGATTTGAATACTGCAGTTAACGCATTTGAACCCAAACCCGGTCAAGATAGCGTATAGGCTTAATCTTAAACCCTATTGGGCGAGAAGGTCGCCCAGCATCCGGCCCCACCCCTCTGCCTCTGCCAAGACCATGGCTGGGATTGATGGCGCGGTATCAGAACCTGGGCAGAAGGGGTGGCCGAAAGAATCTCAAGTGCGACTCCACAGGGATTGTCAAAAAGAAGAGACGGGCCGACGGCACCATTGCAGTGACGCTTTGATGAAAAAATATACATTCAGGGTGGGGCATGGGCAATTAGATCGTGTTGCTCTAAGGTCAGGTGGGCCTCGGCTACGTGAAACCCAGCAATACCCACCTCGATTTTGCCGAAAAGTTGTCTCTTTGCACAAGCTCTTCAAGGATTCTTGCCATCCGATTTATTTTTCTTCTTTAGCATGTACTCGCAATGTTAACGTTCAGCAGGACCCAATTGAAAGCTGGATTCAAACCTAGGACTCCGACTATGTGCCCACCCTGCCCTCTGAGGATATGTTGGAGTCCGTGCCAGCAACTTGTGCACAGATGATTTAGAAACTAGGTCCGGCAAGTTGTGAGAAGGGCCTTGCGCATAACAGCCGAGAATATTGAGGTAAATTCAACATTGTGGTCTACTGCGAAGCTGGCCACTTGTCAGCGAGCCTGCTGCTTTGCATTTACATGGAGAGCTCGAGTTATGTGTCATACTGCACTAGCCCAAGGAGCCACTGGTGGAATTCCTCAAAGAGGAAATTAAACATGGCAATTGGCGGCCAACCTGGCCACTTCCAATATCTATGCAGCTTACATCTTGAGTGGATCCGGATGCGCGCGCAAATTTCTAGGGGCCATCGGAAGAGCAGAATTGAATAGCACGGGATTTCTCACGTGTTGCTTTGCGTTCAGGCTGCACGATTCTGGATCTAGATCCGGTGACAGGATCGCACATAAGTGGCAAGTGCTTCGAGCGGGGGCTAAAAAGCCTAAGAGGCAACCTCCTGGTCATGCTGGGTTGGCAAGTTCATGAATCCCATGTATCAAGACGGATTGCAATATGTACGCTTGCGTGTGCACTCGAGCATTTAAGCTTGCCGGGCGACCCCTTCATCTGGCTACCAGTAGAAGCAGGCCCCTTGTCTGCTTGGATACCACCCTTTCTCTTTTCCTGGAATCCCAATGAATGAAATCAATTCCCAAGCATTCCCTACTCAATCCTGATCCAGCTCCTGTCCAAAACCATGCAATCACCTGTCTTCAGTTTCTGGGTAGGCCAGGGGCTTAGGGCTTAGGGCTTAATGGTTTGGGGTGTAGGGTAATCACCTTCCATTCGGCCATTCGGCCACGGACTGTTTCCCGATCAATATACCCGTACTAGTACTCCTAAACCCTCCCTAAACCCTAAAGCCCATAAAGCCTATAAGCCCTCCCCAAACCCCAAGCCCGTGGATCCGCTGAGGCGACTTCGTCCGAAGATTTTCCTGTGGTGCCTGCCGACCCGGTCGATTGTGGAAGGATGTTTTAAGGTGTAGATTAGGGTCTGGGCGTATTAGGATCCAGGGTCTGGGTCTCAGGGCTAGCTTCTACATATAGGCTTAGGGTTTTGGGGTTCAGGGTTTTGGATACTCATAAAGGCTCATGGGCTTCAGTGACTTTTGGTCTTGAATGTGGGGTTCCAAGTTTATTAGGTTTAGGTTATAAGATCCTAGGCTCGAGTGGTGGTTATTTGGGGTGGACCACACAAACTACGAACTGGGGCCTGTGAAATCCTGACTTATTCGATCAAAACGTGAACTATGCATAGTGTCATTAATGCTATAGCATATGCATATGTATATGCATATATATGTAATATATATATACATATATAACAATATAGGGACTAGGGAATCTGCAGGTCATTGGGTGCGCAAGTTGATTGTTGCTTCGAAAGGATTTCTTCAATGATGGGGTCTAGATAGGGTTGGGGTTTCAGTGTGTGTCTCGGAATGATTATGGGTCTCCAGCATGTTTCAGGCAACAAATGAGCACATGTATGGTTTGGGTTTGAGGGCAGTGCGGGGTTCCGCATTTAAGTCTGGGGGCTCAGGATTTTGAACGTGTGGGTTGGAGGATTCAGGCCATGTGGCTTAAGGCTGAGGGCATCGGATTTGGGGGGGTTAAGGTTGTGTTTGAAGGTCTATGGGATTTGCAACCCTTAGCCGTAAATCCTCAACCTAATAATATATCGGGCCCAAGCGAATTGAATGACTATTCCCGTGAGTTAGTGGAGGTATGGCCCCGTTTTTTACTTAGTGGCGAAGTCCTTAGAGCCTCCATGGATCAAGTAGGCCTCAGCTTCTCCAATTCAGGGCTAATTAGGGCCAGCAATAGCAGCGCGTAGTCACCCTTAAACATCAAACCATGATCGTCGTTCTTACATACTTAAAGGTGTATGGGCTGAGTTTGGGCATACGGTGCGCTTATTCCAGTACTAGTAGTATAGTAGTAGTAGTAGTAGAAGAAGTAGTAGTAGTAGTAGTAGAAGAAGAAGTAGTGGTAATAGTAGTAGTAGCAGAAGTAGTTCTAGTACTAGAAGCAGTAGTAGCAATAGTATTATAAGTACTACTAGTAGCAGAGTAGTAGTAGTCGTGGTAGTAGTAGTAGTAGTAGTCGTCGTAGTAGTATAGTATATAGTACTGGTCGCATATAATTGGTAGCAATTTAATATGCTCGTACTGTATTGAGGAAGGGGAAAGGGTAGCATCAAGAGCCTTCCATCGTCTCACTGACGTATCCTTCAGCACTTCATGGGCCAAGGCCACTGTGGCCAAGACAGAGTCCCAATCGTTCTTTCCGTCCGGTTGGTTGGGATCAGGCGTCATGGGATCATCGTGAATTCGCATATGCCGTGGCCAGGCGGCCGCATTGGCTTTGTAATCGTCGCTCTCCTTGAAGTCATTCACGACCATGTTGCGTTTTCCCAAAAGGGGTAGCGGTGCATAGATGGAATGATTCGCAGCTCGAGAACCCCGAAACCCACAAGCGACAGGGAACCAGCTCAAAACACTAATTGAAAAGACCACTGGGAGGTTTCTATGTGCATCATGATCCATGGCATAATCCCCTAAGCCCCTTGCTTTGTTTATGGTTGGGTTTATAGGTAATGCGGAGTTCGCTTATGGGAGCCTTTGTTATTGCCCTCAACCTCCAAGAATAATCCTGGGTTCAGCAGCTTATAAAAAGCAAATCCTAGAACGAGTTATACCTGAAGCTTACACCCAACAAATCGAAGATGTAGTGGAGTTATAAGCTACAGGGACGCAGCAAGCCCTACAAGCATAATTTTTTTAGAAATACTATCATGTTCCATGCTTCTGCCCATTTGATTCTCCATGCGCTAGTACTGTTTGGGTTACTAAGTGCTATCCCTAAGCCCTGAACCCTATATGGCTAACTATATAATTTTCAATTGTCTTTGCCATCATCCCTCTACGCAACCCTTTGGAACCTGGACCCCTAAACCCTGATTCTGCGTTCTTGTGAAACCACCTATCTTGCCCTTAAACCCTTATTGTAAACCCTAAGCCCTATAATGCCCTTGATCATAAATTCCCTAAACCCTAAACTTATAACATTAAATGAAGCAACCTGCTGGTTGTTCTGCCTGGTGAGGTGAGCTTGATCTTCTTGGCCTGGGCGGCCATTTTGAAGAAGGACAGAATTTCAAGTAGGGTTTAGAGAGCTTAGGGTTTAG